>JARPRG010000299.1:0-15171 GCA_031001745.1 Hartigia nigra
TCCAATAAGTGGTCTGTGGCTCTTCCCTCTAGCTTCTACCAAGGATGGCATTAATGCGGCTCAGTGTCACTTAAACGACCAAACTATGTAATGCAAACAAATCCAAGCAGCAAGAAGACATTAAATTGAGAGTTGGCAGATCATCCGGATAGTGGTTTTGAAGGAAATCGTCTTTTTGATATAAAAGTACAGTTTGATAGTTTTCAAAGTGCAGTGTCGTGCAAAGTGTGTAATGGAAAAATTACAGTGCATGAATCGGAATTACATGGTTTGGGGAGCAAATATATAATGACCTGTCAAAATTGTTGGGATGTGAATACTTTTGCAAATTGTCAAATGGTTGGTGAACCTAAAAATATTTATGAAGTGAAACGAAGAAGTGTTATTGCTATGGGATGTATTGATGGTGGATAAGAAAGTTTGAAGACATTCTGTGGAATCATGGATTTGCTACCACTTGTACAATTATGAATATTGTATAAGAAGATAAAGAAGAAGATGCCATATGTAACAAATGCTATTGCAGAAGCTTAGATAAAGAAATCATGTGAAGAAGCAGAAAAGAAATGACAAAACAAATTGACTGACGATATATCGCAAGAGGAAGATACATCATAAATCATTATTAAAGTTAGAAGTATGACACACATATCACAGTTTAATGCGATGGTCTTGGCAGTGAGGAGGATTTAGTTCACTAAATGAAGTATACATTGTTATTGGAACAGAAACAAGAAAAGTGCTAGATCGGAGGTCCTTTCATCATATTGCTTCCAAAGCATATGGTGAGAGAAATATCATGGAGCAGCTGAAGGAGAACAATGGAATGACTGGTTTGAACAACATAAACTAAATTAACAGAAATCACAGTGAACCTGCATAAGCTATGGAAGTTGAGGGCACAGTAAAGATGTTTCAACAATCATTGTCTAAGAAGGATGTGAGATATGCTGATTATATCGGAGATGGAGGTACTAAAATTTATTAAAATATAACAAAAGTTGTGCTATATGGACCAGAAGTAACTATAGAAAAAATTGAATGCTATGAACATGTCCAAACAAAATTTGGAAAAAATTAAGAAAATTGAAGGAGAGTCTCAAAGGTAAAAAATTGTTCAATGGAAGATCTTTGAGTGGAAAAGGTAGATTGACCGATGTTGAAATAATCAAGGTGTAACCATATTACGATAATGCTATTCAAAGCAACTTAGTTTCAATAAATGGTATGTTGCGATCTATATGGGCAATATGGTACCATAAAAGTTTAACTGATGAACATCTTCCGCATTAATTCTGGCCTCAGGGTGAACATTCATAGTGTCTATACCAGAAAGCAGTTGCAAGAAGACTTATCCATGATTTCAAGCATAAGAAATCACTTTCAGCACCAGTTATGGAGAGCATTAGGATTGTCTTTGAAGTTTTACATATCCTGTCTCTATTGAAGCATTGTCTTAGTGGAAATACACAAAATGCAAGTGAATCAATGCATAATATCATTTGGAGGTTATGTTTTAAAGCTACATTTGCAGAACAGGCGCATATGCGACAAGCAGAACGTCAAAAGAAAGTCACTACAAAGCCATCAAGGATGACCCATAGAAGATTAGGAATCACATAAGGTGAGCATATATAAGCAACAGGAGTATTTTGAAAACCGTGTGAAAAATATCAAGTTATATAGGTATAAATATTACAAAGTACTTATTGTAATATAGTGATAATAGGGATAAGTGTTGCAATGAATTGGTCATATCTTAGTAGAGTTTATAAAATAGTGTAGTATAGTGCATTATTAGTCTCTTTATTAGTTATGTAATCATTTTTTTCTATATTGTGATTTACTACATCATTTAAAATATAGCTAAATTTACTTAAGAGGAGCAAAAAGTGACAAAGCAGAACAGGAAATAAAAGGGACGAAGGAGGAGTCATCCAGAAATGTTTTGCATGCAGAAAAACTCATCTGTAACCATATTTGGCATAACGTGTCATAATTTGGAGGTTAGATATTCTTCATAACATAGTGAGATGAGATTTAATTAGAAGACAGTTATTATTTATTGATTTTCATATGTAAGATAAACTCATGATTGTTCAATACAGATTTCATTCATTTATATAATCTGATTGAATTCTTGCAAATATTTGTTTCAGATTAGATGAGGTATTTCTCGAATTGGGGTTAAAATCAACCCAGAAATCATTGAAACAACCCATAATTCGGCGAAGAACAGCTGCAATGCAGGAAGATTTAACATAAAATTTATGATATCGAAACGTTAACATTGCCCAACGATTTTCGGCGACTTCATTCACGTAGTGTCGAACAAACCAAAAATGGCAAGTCATGAAACACGATAGTGAGGTTTTTTTTGGGTCGCTGAATACGAATTTGGGGTAAAAATAACATAATTAAAAATGGCCGATCTAATAGGGCGACCTCCGATTTTCAGAATTGCACTATGGGGTCAACATCAGTCAAAGACTTAGTAATACATTTAACTAGTAATATAGAGGCGGAGGCTAGAAAACTTAGAATAATCAGTTCCCTAATTGACCCGGGGGTTGGTGAGCGAAGCCTCCTAGTATATGTATATCGCACGATCAACAACACTTAATATCGAAATCCCACTTTTATAGCCTCTCCCGCCCCTCACTACTCTCGCATGATACGCGAATCACCGTACGATCGGTCAACGGCCGACTTATTTAGCCCTTATTAACTCTTTCGCTGATATCTTTGGAACCTTTTAAGATATCAGGCTGAAAAAATTCCAGATTGTGTCCAAGAGTACCCTCTGTAATCTCTGCAAGTTTCATCAATATCCGTTCACTCATTTCAAAGCCTATTTCGGACAAATGGACATACAGAAAGACAAACAATTTAAAAACAGTTTATGCTTATCGTGTAAATAATGTAAACATTTTAGATATAAAATGTACTCAAAACTACATTTTTATGAGGTTGTAAGGTTCTAAGAGTAGAGTTGCTCGAATAAAAAATTACAAAAGAGTTTTTCTGTCCTTACTACTGTTTATACGACGCGAGTGTAGGCATTTTTGGATACTAAAAACTGATTACACCAACTTGGGTGAAAGAAAATTTATTTGAAAAAGTAATCAATGCAATATTTCAGCTATTTTTCCAATATTTTAACACTTGTGTCACGAAGTATCTTGTTAGGAACAGAAAAACTTTTGTAACATTTTGGATTGAGCCACATTGAGAACCACATGAAAATATAGTTTTGAGTAACATAATATTAAAGTTTTGAATAATAAGCCTGAAGGTATTAAATATGAATAAACTGCAATTTTTAATGGAAAATTGTTATTTCAGAACCGATTATGTTTTTCCTATATTTTTATGCAATTTCCCTGAAAACCCAATAATAAAAAAATGTTTTTTTTTTAAGAATTTTTAAGCTGACTATATCCCCTTAACCTTTTAAAACTATTGTTCAGCTAGATCTATGTGTGTACACGTACAAGTAACGATGACGTCAGAAGTGAAGAAACGTAATATCCAGCTTCGTTATGCGTTTCCAAATGGTGGCTTTTCTCGGTTTAAGTGTAATAAGTGTTCTGATTTACTGAAAAATATGTTTAAGGGGATTCAGGACCACTTCTTTACCATGCGAGTAAAATGTCAACGAAAATCGTAAATAACAGGATTTTGACAGAGATTTTAGTCAAAACGGAGCTCAGCGCATATTCTGCAAAGTTAAATCATTGTACACCACTTCCACAACAATTCAGTCAAAATTGGAAGAGAAATCCGACTCGAAATTTTTCGCATTTTTCAAATTCACATTTTTGGGTCGGATTATTCTTTCAGTTTTTAGTTAATTATTATGAAAATAGTATCCAAATGATTGTTAACCTTGCAGAATGTGTGCTGAACTCTGCTTTAGGAAAGAATCAATCAGAGTAAAACTGTAGGAGAGAGAGCCTTTGGCAATTCCTCTTATGAGGCTCGGCCGGCCTGGAGCATAGCATGTATATTAAGACTTTATTGAGATATTGTTTGGTCTGTCTTTCCCGCTCGCTTCTTTCGCTTTATAAGGGTCACCTTGATTCAATATTTTAGTTTAATGTTACTTGTTGAGCCAAGAGGTTTCTTTGAGGTTGTACGCCTGCGTTGTGAATTTTGACTCATTTTTTTTTGCAAAATGGAGCCGCATAAAGTTGGTGGAGATAGCCGAGCGAAGAGCTGAAGCTAGGACTCGAGAGCCAAGAATTCGTTTTAGACAAGAGCAAAAGGATGCCCTAGGAAATTGCAGCTGCAACAAGATCTTTGCTTTATGAAGCTGGAATCGACGATTCTATGTAAGTTTAAAAAAAAATTATTTTTCTCCGTTTTATTCCTACTTCAAACCTTAAACGCTTTTTTCTCAAAACTCTATTTTTGAAGTTGGTGGACACGATTTCTCAAAAACTAATGCACCGATCTTATTGAAATTTTGCACACTTCTTGTAGATAGGATTGTCTAGTGATGGAACAAAGGTTTTTTTTCTTCTTTGATCACAACATATTTTATAGAGCAATACGTGGCGTAGATTATATCGAAAATTGTACTTTTTGCATACAACTCTGCCAAACATTCAAATTTTATTTATTTTTTTTTAATCCTTCGTTCAATCACGAGCTATACTCACCTACTAACAGAAGATATTTGGTTTTTTGATTTCAGATAAAGCTATGATCAATTATCCTGACCACCGCGAGGATACTTTTTTCTAAGGGGTATCCGAAAAACAGGTCCTAACGGCTGAATTTTCAAAATTTCAAAATTAAACTTTTAGAAAATATTGTTTAAATGTTGCTCTTTTAAATGCTTTAAAGTTTAAATTAAATAATTTTTTTATTATATTAAAAAACGTTAGAGAAAATATGCTTTTTTCAGCCTTCGAAACCCATGTAACCCTTTAATTGAATGGTCTTAATTGCGGTGCCCATGATGTTTTGACAAGTCGGAAAATGCATGATTTCTTTACGAATAATTTTCTCGAAATTGAAACATTTTTCGCACCTAAATCGAGAGCAGCCGTCAGTCGTATCGTATACTCATCAAAGATTTTGATAAATCATTTAGAAACTAACAAGAAAAATGGATATTACGTTTCCTCACTTCTGACATCATGATTTCATGTACATGTGCATACAGATCTAGCTGAAAGCAGCCTTAATACCGTTCGTTATGAACTATGCTGATTGACTTATACCACTTACGTAGAATCTTTATAACAATTTTTTTTCGACGACATGTTATTTCAAATAATTATCATTGCTACCCTAGTATAAATTATGATCGGGTGATGGTGCTAGCCAGTACATACTGCTGTCTAGTCAGGTTTTACTTAGGTAACCCAAATGGAGTCTGACAGATAACGTACATCTTGCACCGAATTGGGTCTAGCCGGGCAATCTAGCCAGGGCTAAATTTGAATTCCCTTCCAGTGTCATGAAGTAAAAAATTGATCATTGTGACTATTAAAACTTCGAACAATATTTATGTTGGACCAATACTTTTAAGTGGTAGTTCTATCTGAAGTTGGCCCTTCAACTTGAACTTATCAAATTTTTGTCTGTATCATTATTTTGGAGGTTTTTTGGTGGTTTTTGGTGGAACAATTAAAAAATGTAATGTTTGATCAATTTTTCAGAAAATCAATAATAAAATTTCGACTGTGAAGTTAACCGCAAAAAGTTGTGTCGATTAATTAGGTTAAATAGGAGCTTAATCGATGCGTAATTTGTTGGTGATCACGAATAATCGAATTTGAAGTTTTGGTGGTCTTTGATTTTGTTGGAAAATCTGAAAAACTATATGCACATCGCTGGTGGGGATGATTCTTATGCAAGTGTGAAATTGGCCCCATCATTACTATATTTCTTCAACAATAAACCTTTGACTCATTGAATTTTAGCGTATACCATTTTTTGGTGGTAATTGGTGGACCAATTAAAATATTTGGTTGTTGATCAGTTTGTCGGAAAATCAAAAATAAAATTACTTAGGACTGAGACACAATGATGATTTCAGCGATCTTTGTCGAACACACTTGTAATGTTGCGGAGCACTTAAAAACGCTAGAACGAACAGTGTGACGGCCTGGTTGTCGCCACTATCGTTTCGTGGCAGATTCGACGGCATGAATCTGGCGAGGTGGGTTCGTTAGCCACCAAAGTTCTGATGAGCACTCCAACGATGTTCAATCTGGCAGATTGGATTACAGTTCTCTAATGCTGAAGATATTTATTGTTAAATGTTAATAAAGGGTTTCAGAAAGAATAATGCAGGTGCTACTGGAGAGCACTATAACTAACTTTATACGTTCTGTTTATAATATGATTATCCTAACTCAAACTACTTTACTGAATAAAGACTCTGAGGTAAGGTTTGATATGAACCCTTCAAGACCAGAAATTGAACTGGCTTAGCTGATCTTAAAGGTTACAGTCCTCCAGGTTCCGCATACATACATAAAGACTAAATATGTACACATGCACTTTGGGGTCTCATTCCCTTCGTGGAGGGAGGCTGCGTCGTGCCTCGTCCAAGGGTCTTGGGCCTTGTTCTTTCTTACAAAGAACCCATGCATACTCCTATTTATGATTTATTTGGGAAGCGCATGGACAACGTCATTGCTCGACTCGAAGATTCCTTTCTGGCGATCTTTTCAAGTGGTGGTTTATTGCCAAGAATGTAGGCTTTTCAAAACTCTAGATGTTTTAAAATATTTTCTCACTAGATCTCTTAAAATATTTATAATAAAATGTTTTAATTACGTGAAATGTCCAAATATTAAAAATATAACGAAAAAACTTTGTAATTGACTTGTAAGCTGCAGCCGCTTCTGGTAATTTTTATTTCCTGACGTTTCGCAAACATTGCAGGTTGCTTCATTAGCCTTTCCAAAATACTCCGATACACTAATGTCTTTTACTCATAAAGTAACTTCACACGTTTCACAGTACCCTTTTTTCCCTATTATCGATTCTAAACTTGTTTACGTACGGTTCTAAAACAAACTGCTGAAATTACCTGCAATGATTCCAGATTCTCGCAATTGTTTTCTCTCGGTCCAACTTATTGTCTTCTAAGTCTTATTTGAAGTTCAAGATCTGTCGTGCTGCTCCTAAAGTGCGCTAGCCAACTGCATTTGAATATTTTCTCTTTAAAAAGATGTCGCTGTGAATCCGAAGCAATGACCTCGAGCAGTGGATGTGAAAGTTTATAGTGGGTTGTTTTAAACGACACGTTATACTGCACATATGTGTTTTGAGCGATGCCGGAATACCTATGTAGAAGTATATAATTTAAGTTAATACGCATTATAATTGCATTTATTTATATGTCTGACTATCCGATTTTGGATTAGAAGATTTTTACTTCAGATTTGAGTTATAAAATTATTAAAAAATTTTTAAATTATTAAGTATTTAAAACATCCCATATTATGTATTCTTATTCGTATTGGATATCATTTATTTTTACCTGATATGTTGAGTCTCCTTTATGATACCCATAATTGTTATTTCATATTTGCAATTAGCGATTCCCAAAACCTCTGTAGGCAAATGTGCCTTTGAGATATATTTTTTTTCTAAATTAATAAACATTTTGAAATTTATATTACTTACTGTACATCTGAAATCAGCAATTTCAAAGACGTATGACCTCACATCACATATATGCATCAAAATATAACTAAAAGCAGTAAAATATTTAGAAAGCTGATGAATATTAACTGAAACATTATTTTTCCATACATAAAAAAAAATAGATTTCACCAAAATCATTATTATCATTATGTTTTGTATATATAGTTTTCGAAATATGATCATGAATTTTTTCAAAATTTTCCTAAGCTAGAAACGTAGATTTAACTATAATCGTAATTGTGAAAAAAATATAGCTTAGAAAGTTGTTGATAGGTGAGGTACTGTATACAAACTCTATACCTTTCTCGTTGTATTACTTTATTCATGAACCTTTTGTTTTCATTTTCGGAAAACAGAGTTATTTTTTATATTCACATAACCTAATTTGTATTTATATTATGTTTATAAAGGTTTGCAGTGCACTGTGTATTTATATTATGATTGTTGACATAATTGGAAAGGTATACCAAACTCTTTATTACACTGGCACCTTCAAATTATATTTTTATAAATTATAGATTCCCACATTAAAAATGTCGTAGAGCTGTTACAGCCACAGTAGGAGAAACGCATAGTACGAGCTTCCATGCGCGCATAACTATAAGTTCTATGGTGTACGAACTGCGTAAATGCTCGCGCCGATGGTCAAAGAGGTGGGGCCGAATCAACCCGCTTACAGATAGAGGAATGCCTTTACGTAAGGTATAGTTAGATAGGTTGAATCAATGATGTCGAGTGTGCGCCCTGTTTCGAATGATGGGGAGGCATGCCGCGTCCGGGATTCGCTCCCTCTGCCACCTCCCTCATCCATCCTAGTCGCTCACACCCCCCGAAAAGCCCCAACTCCTAAAACCATACCTAAAACGCCCATCGCCATCGTAGACATAGTAAGAGTAATGCGCGCGCGCGTGCTGACGGTCTGGTAATCGTGCCGCTTCTATTATCTTCATTCGATTCGTCTTGCGAAAGGACCTCAAAATAGGTAGTCGTGTAACGTGACAAAAATTACTAAATGGTATTTAGCGCTACCTGATCATGCGCTTAAAGTTACTCCGTGAAAAATCGGGTGTGTGAATCTCTCTGAAAAGAACATAAGAAGCATACGAAGGGGCCGGATAGGACGTGTAGGATAAGTAGGGTAACTAGGAAATGTAGAGTGAGTAGAACGAGTATCATGAATTGAGTTAGTCCAAAGTAAAGAAGATGGTCTAACAGGCTAGTAGTGGTGTCAAATGAGGCTAAGACGTTTTATTGACCGGCGTTTATGTGGCGTGTGTAAGTGATTTCTACGGTATTCTGTTGAAAAAGTCGTACGTGAGCGGAACCGCTTTTGCTGTAGTGCTCGTGCCTAACAGTATAATTCTTTATACGATTATCGACAAATACTCGGTATTTTCAGATACTTTTCAATAAAATGTTCAATGCAGCTTCATAAGATTCTGATATATAGCGGCTTATTTCTTCGCTTGTGGTGCAACACAATCAAGGGATATTACCTTTCATCATGTTCAAAATTTTGTATACGTACTGTTATGCCTAAAGCACAGAAAGTTTTAAAAACGTTAGCGAAACCTACGAAGAATTTTTCTACTTTTCAGAAGTATCTATATGTATAAAATGAATCTGAATATCTTTCCTTTCATAGTATAGGAACTTGCGAGAAAAAATTCCTGACAAATTATAATGAGGCTATTCCATAAATTGCAAGTTGAATCGTAATAATTCTGTGTGGCACATGTAATAACGTAAAAATAAATATGAATATTTTACAATCAGTCCTACTCATAGATTTTTGCTACGATCGTTAAATATATTTCAAAACTATTTCCGTATCTGCATCATTACTGGAAGTTAGAGTCAACATTTGACGTAGTCCCGAAATATTTGAAAAGAACCGATGCTATCGCTAGTGAAGTTTATTGATAATCGTGTAGGGAGTTGCGCTGCAGATGTAGAGTCTGCGGCGTTAAGTACCAAGTCAGGCGTATACGTTGACCGCACGAGCGAACTCTCGAGAGCGCGACCTTCCTCTTACCGGTCGACACTTGCATCTTCCTCTTTTCTCACCCTTGCCGCTCTTGCTGATACATTCATTACAAATATTCGATTTATTCTTGAAAGCCCTTTTTTTGGTTTCTTTCGATCAATTTTTATAGAGATTTAATCTGTTCAATTATTATTTGTCATTTTTAAGGCTGTATTCTGCAATTTTATCACGGTAGTGGTAATTAATAATTTGTGACCAATTGCATTGACTGATTTCTGTGATCGACTGAAATCATTCGATACAATTGATTGAAAATTAATACACGCACTGTAGGTTAGGTTATAGAATACAACCTTAATGTGCTTCAGTATTTTATACGAATGGAGAACTATATATCTTTTTCGTTTCTCGTCTTTGCCAGATAATCGTTCAATTTTATCGATTGGTTTTTGAAGGAAGTTATTTTATAATATTTTTTACATTCAATACGAATTATGCAGTGAATTGATGGTATTGTATTAAATCCAATTTATATTCCTAATCATTTTTGAAAGAAGCATGTAACGTTCACGTACAATAATTATTATTGATAATCGAAAATAAAATTTCTCACTGCTCACTGCAAAATCAGTTAACTTGTATATAAATTCTTCTATACGAAATTTCCTTTCGTATTTCGATTTGTAAACATACGATCAGGATATAATCAAATTCTTTACTTTTTTCTAGAACATGTCAATTCCACTTTGATCATCGATCGGTGAGAATTGGATTTCAACGAAGATTTCATATCGTATTGCAAACGTCAGTGAGTTGTTAAAATTTGCGTTTTATAGCAGCCTAATATAATCATTAATTGAAATACACCTAAACCGTTGAACTTCTGATATAGTTTAAAAATCGTATAAAAATATATGCTCCATTTATGCGTTAAATTATGCAGTGTTAACTTGTTCAAACGTAATCCAAAAGTAATCGACACAGTAAAAATAAATGTTTATCACACAGCATTGACTATTGACAAAAATCTGTAGAACATTCAGTGTTCAAGAAAATGTCTCGGTTTATCAGGAAAATGTTATGTTTCGGAATTTTGTTTTTACTGGGAGCGAAAGTCAGTTGGCAGCAGGAAGAGGATATACCGCACAACGAGTAAGTCAAATGCACTACTATTTTATATCGCTAAGTACTGTTTTAATGTAACAAAGAACGATAAAGAATATTTTCGTTTGTGATTTATTTTTTAAATGAAATTTCGGATTAATTTATAATTTATTCGATGTTGAATTAAGAGAATGAATGAAGAACGATAAATCTATGCACGTTAATGAGAAAAAAGTAGAATTAGATCAACTCAGATAATTTTTAAGAATAATAACACAATGTATTTCTAACACAACATTTTTCAAAAACGACTTGTAGTAATTATAACATTCTTAAAATATTTTATGCTTCTGATCATAATATGCCGACTTATGATTTTATTCGTATGGATCTTTGCAAAAGATTTAAAGCTTGAGTATCGCAATTTTTAATAAAATATCTTTGAAACGAAAAACGAAATTAAATACAATATAAAGGCAAAGAAAGCATTTGCCGCTAGTTTCTAGTGAGCATGCGTGAAGTACGGAATACAAGAATCAGTGCATTGCAAGGGTTCTTAATCAGAAGTTATACAAGCCTATATATTTCAACCTTCTCTGTGGCCTATATAGTACGGGAAAAGCTGCCATTATAAAGGGTTTTTTTTAAAAAAAAAAAGGGTTATCACTAAAAAACGCGTTTTTTTGCTATTTTTTAAAATGTATAACGCAACGACGTGAAATGTCAAAGACTTCAAGAACGACTTAAAATGAAGCCCAAATATTATATACTACTTCTTCTGTTTCGAAAATTTTGCAGCAGGTATAATTGTCCGTCTGACGCATTTTGTGTTTAACGATGCGTGTACGTGCATAGGGTGAAATAGAATTGCTATCCCATTAAGGTTAATGAGCAAACTAGTATAAATATCAAAAACATCAATAGTGAATTATTACAATAATATAAGGTAATGAAAGATTCAATAGTTTAGCGGTGGACCAAATTGGACACTAAATTGGAATTGTTTATATCGTTTTACTACAACTGGAACGATGAACAACATGAACCAATGCATGAATCTGATATCATTTTCCCCGTAGATTTGAATACCGTTATCAGTTTTTTTAAATGTACTTTTTCATAAATTGTTTAAACAATAATTCTTCAAATAATGGAGACATTTTGTGAATGGGCGATCATCTTTCATTGCCATATATTAAACTCACAATTGATATTTTTGATATTTATACTGGTTTGCCTATGAACGTCAATGACAGTAGTCCTATTCACCTTGTACACATACACAGACCATTGTATGAAAAAAATCATTCGAAAGAAAAATTTTCCTGCGAGTCAACCATTATTTTCAATGATTTTTTAACATACACCTGTTATATACATACTTCTACCACTTTCTAGAAATTTAATAGGAAGTAAAGGAAAAAGATTAATTGCATATGTTTAATGTCTAAGCTATATGTATACGTACGTATAATTTTACTTAGGTTTTTTCATATCTAATGAATATTTATTAATGTGACTTACAGATTCATATTATAATTCCTCTGTTAGCACACATGCCAAAAAGTTAAAAAACGTGACCTGTGGGGCAATGAAATATACAAAATATGAGAATATATCTTCACTGTAGCTCTACGTAGCAGAAGCATAGTTTTCGGTATCAATAAAATATTAATGGATCTTCAATTAACTTGAGCAGCATCTTTCAATGATGAGAAAATGTAAAAGTCTGTTAACCTACTATTCTTAATTAAAATTACCATAATTATGGTGACCAATTTAGTTACCATAGTTTTATTTGACTTTATCAGCCTGCAATCTATATTTTTAGGTTAAAAAAAATATAAAAAATTCTATCGGATTCCAATAACCTTGCAGGTTTAAATATGAATACTTCTTTACAGGAATCATTTGAATACCGCACATCAAAGCATCCTGCAATAATCTTAAATGGGATATAGGGTATCAAAATCTCCACATCTGCATGGTTTAACAAGTACTAACATCGCCGATGCAAAAATGTAATTGTTTATTCTTCAGGAAGGATGTTTGTAAAAAAACTAAAGAATAAATGTTAATAATTGTCATATTATGTATAATTTCCAACCTAACTTAACTGAACAATTATTTCAATATAATCAGAAAAACGTCAGGGCAATATGCTGATATAAACGTCTGCATTTCGTCCGGATTAAGACATCAGAAAGCGAGACATGCGAGTTTTAAAGTTGAAGTTACGATTATTTTACAGAATGTGAGGAACCACTTGAAGACATCCAAATGTCGTTTTTAAGATGTCTTTGTGCACGGAGAGAATTTTCTAGTAAAAATTATAGTGTAGTGCAGGGTAAACCTGGGACAAAATACAACTTCGTTAAATATTACTATAAAAAGACAAATTTTAGATAGTGTACCTAATACTTTTTACTATGCCGGCTCGGTAAATGTTGACCTGAAAAATATGCTAAACATGTAATTTATAATCGGTTAAGTTTAGAAGTAGTCTTCACCAATCACTATAGTTTCTGCTTTATCCGCTTTATTCTATTAATACAGTTTTTATTTTTTCCAACAATCACAGGAATTTTTACCCTAAAATAAACAAATTTTACCCTGAAATTTTACCATCACGTTCATTGTAAATATTCCTAGATTTTTGCTATGTTGTGTAGGTAAAAACTGCTACGCTGTCGATAAAATCTACTTATCTTACCGTTACGTCTCAGTGTTACTAGCTTTATAGGTAATTTTTACCGCGCATTTCAGGGCAATATTTACTAGAGAATGCTCTCCGTGTGCTAATTGGGTTGTAATTGATGGTTTCTTTCAAAATTAATTGATCTTTATATTTTACGTTCATACATTGACTTGAAAAAAATGGAAAATTATGAAATACTTCTTTCCTAGTAGAAAGTTTTAAATCATTTCCCTGATAACGAAAAGACCCCAGCCGCGCTGAAATTAGGCATTCTCAAAAATGAAAACCTAGCTAGTACCCTGCGTAGGTTGCACCAGTATGCCGAACTGCTAAACTACACAACGAATTGTTTTTTCCCTACTATAGAAGCTTATCGGTGCCTCAACTAGGCATTTGGCAGTATCCTAAGGTAAGAGGCCTTAGGATAGGCCTAAGGCATAAACCAAATGAGAGGCCTAAGGCATAAACCTAAGTTCAGTTTTGACAGTTTCTTGTTACGGTGATAGTTACTTGATTAGACTTCATCACTATCCAGGACAGAACTTATGTATGTATTTGTTTATTGTGAATATAATAAATCGTAAGAGAATCGATTTCGCCAAATGCATGTGCTAACTTTGTAAATACTAATGTCTGGGCGTAACGATTGAGCTCGTCCTTGGGAAACGTACGGGTCCAATGATACAAGTCAACAATCAAGTATAAACATTTTGAATATAATATAAAACATTTTCATTAAGCATTTGGTATAATTATTGAACAATAAAGATTTTTTCTAAATTTTAACAATTGCTTACTAATGCAAATTCTTCATAAAATTATGTAACATTTAGCCTGTAATACATTAATATATTTATCTAAGCATTGTGAAACTCAGAAATACTACCTGGTGAATATGTAAAAAAAACATCTTAATATACATTCGATTGAAATGAAAATTGGTACCCGGGGGTTTTAAGGTTCACTAAATTGAGATCTGAAGTCAAAATATATACATTCAAAATGGCTGATCTAATATGGCAGACCGAAATTAACCCTTCGTAGCAAAAAAAAGTCCTTATCTACTTTTATCTCGATTATTTTGAAACTTGGTACTCGAGGGTTTTAAAGCCGAAAATTACGCATCTGATTTTGAAAATACAGAAATTCAAAATGGCGGATCAAAATTAAGAAGTGATTTGATTTCAAGGTCAAAAATAGCAAATTTAAAATAGCGAATCGAATATGGTAGACCGAAGTAAAAAAATACTTAAATACTAAATTTGGTGTAAATCAGACGACTTTTTGTAATTTTGTTCCACCACATCGTAAAACTGATGAATCTGCTACTAATTAGGCCTTAAAGGCTGGCCGTGTAAGAAAAATTATGCTTATCTTTAGGTGTTCTTTATTAGCACCAAACGTGGTCCTGATAGGGAAAACCGTAGTTTAATAAGTGTGCCTATATGCGGGCTATCTTGACAGCGCTTAATAAGGAATAATCGAAGATTTCTTAGTATAGATTGATCTTGTTAATCCCTGAATGGGCACAATACAAGTTAGCACAATAAAAAATTTCTATTTAATAGTCACCGCTGACGGTACGGCCCAACATGCTTAAATCTTGTTTTTTTGTTGGTTATTACATTCAATTTCTACAATATATTATTATAATAAATACAATTATTACATAAAACGGCTCCCATTCTGTAATTTTATATGTATCCAT
>JARPRG010000300.1:6526-31628 GCA_031001745.1 Hartigia nigra
GCCAGACAAGACCCACACACTGTGCATTACTGGATATTGCGAATTAAAATTGATAAAAATTATGGTAAAAGTCATTAATCGAAGAGCAATGAACCGTTAATGGTGTGGTATTGTTAAATACTACTAAGAATCTGATAATTTACGATTAAAAATGGCCCAAACATAATACAATGCCCGTTAGCCAATGGTTGGTCGATTATTTGGTGCTCATTAATAGGCCAATCATCGGCCTTGTTGTAAAATCTGGCATATCTTACATGGGATTTTTAACAGACCCCAAATGCCATGACACACAGTTCATATTTTGCATTCTTATTATTCTTTTAAATATTTTTTATATTTGTATAATACAAGATACTTTAAAGTGATTTATGTACATGAGTCATTTTATAGGAAAGTAATTAAGTAGTTCTTCAGAAGTTGGCAGTAGCATGTCAGAAATCATATTAATCGTATGAACATTCCGCTAATATAGTTTCTGACTCTTCTCTAAACATAAGTAAGTAAACATTCTCGTAATAAAAGTGTGGTCATCGAAAAATTAAATTGAAAAGTGGAACATGAGAAATTGATTCTGGACTGGATTAATACTGGTATGAAAAAGTAATTGAAATTTAAAATTGAATTCCAACAAGAATATCTGTCTAAATCTACAGAGATTACGAAACCAAAAATAGATAATAATTAACAAATATAATAACATTCATCTCTCGTGTATCTCTTCGAATAAAAATTCATTTTTCATTTCAAAATATCATCCTGTTAATAAGAATTACCATTTCAATTTCAATTTCTGTCGTTGCCTGCACTCGGAATCGAAAGAGATAGAGTTTTAGGGCTATCGCGCACGAGCCACTTTTTAACCGCCGCGATTTTTCCAACCGCTTGGATGGAACGTGCTATTTTAAATGATTGTAAGCAAATTGGCAGTCATTTTGCCGTAGTGGTTTTAAAATTAAAATAAGTTTCTTTTTAAACCCGCGGCTAAAGTCGCTCATGCGCACTAGCCCTCACGGGCAATGCAGAAATTTTATATAGGAACATAGGTATTCAATGTCGTTCCACGACACTATCCCCACCGCCCACAGTCCGAATGCATCAACGGGTTTCATACGGACATCGAGTGAGGTTGCAACGACAGAAGATGCACTGTATTTATAATAAATATATATGAATAATTCATTTCATATTAACCCTTGGCGCTCCGCATGAGTGACGGAACAAATGACCGACGGCTCCGTAGCGGAGCCAACGGAGCGCTAAGGGTTAAAGAATAAAACACTTTTCATTGATTAAATTCTGTAACTATAACTTATCAAGTGTCAGAAATTTATCCTACAATGGTTCAACCTCTTGAAATTAATAAAAAGGTTCACAAGCTTTTGGGTAGATGGCAGGAGCTCACAAACTGCGCACTACCCATCGAGCAAGACTGCTCTAGCCTCGACCTCCGCATGGATTGCTTGATCAAATTTACAACAGGCAGAATTAGTGAAGCTTGCACTTAACGAAATTTTAAGCACGGAGACAAAATGAAGGGAACATCTACTGCGAGGACGCGATTTTACATAAGAGTAGAAACGATGCCAGATTCAACTAAGGACTTTTTGTCGTCACACTATTATGTTATAATTATTATACCTAATGAGATTACACGCCCCATTACTTCTTATTACCGTCGCTAATTGATCAGAAACTCTAATGAAATAAATCTTCTGGTCATAGTTATTTGTGATTTTCCAAGTTTCCTCATTTAACATATCTTTTGGCTCTCCATTTTAATTTCACAATCCTTCACTTCTTTTATTCTGAAATGTTTTCAAGTGGTACTTTAAAAAGTCAACTATGTTGAGGGATACTAATTTTCAACTGAAGCCTTTCTACTATAGTTCTTGTAAACGCATGAGTAATACCATCAGAACATAGGTACCATTAAATTTTAATTAGTAGGGCAAGTCTGCGAGACTCATTTAACTATTATGTCATGTAAAAACATTACATATGGTTTGGCTTTATTGCATAATGTGAATAGACGGTAAAATAATATGTAAATTAAAAAGGATATAAAAACATTTAGTCTCAATTCCAACACTTCATCATATGTTTCTGTGGTAGCTTCTCATCGTCTGTGAATTAATTGTAATGATAAATTGAACTGTACATTTTTCGGGTAATTTTTGTTTTCAAACACGTGCAATAGTTTATTATGCTACTATTACTACGAATAAGAAATTAACCTAGCAATTTACAGTTCATTTCAGGTACAGCCACACTTCAGTATTGTTGTACAACTACATTTGTTCCACACTGCATAATACTGTATATTTTTTTCTTAAAATATCATAAATTATGATGCGGAAACTTTTTCGGAAAAAGGAAAAAAAATAAAGCTTTCTTTTAAAACAACTAACTAGACCATTCTATTCTACAGAAAAATTACAAGAGAAACATATATAAAATTACTAGTTTATAGCTACAATGATGAGAAATAAATTTTGTAATAAATCAAAAAAGCGCCACGCGTTCCGCTGTTGCCCGCCTACCGTACGCTTATCTTTATTTTCACCACGTTCTCGCCCTCCCTTTGGACATTGACTAAGAGTGAAGTTCATTATAAACCGTTTCCCTAATTGTAATTTTTCCAATAATAATTACTACAAACTCATTTAGTAGTAAGTAAGTAATATATTGCAGAAACTACTAGCATTATAATTGAGAAATTATAAGTATATTATTGGTCTATTCTCTACCGCTTATTTGAGCACGAATACCGTGAGTCAAAGCGCAAATTTATACTTCGATAGTGACACGGCGATAACCGAATGGTCGGCGGCCAGCGACAGGACATTCTCTTTATTTTATGAAATAATTTATTTTTCGTTATTGTAGCTACAAACAATTAATGTTATATATGTTTCTTTAATAATTTTTTTCGTAGAATCGAGTAGCGTGATCTGTTTCAAAACAAGTTTTTTTATTTTCTCTCGTTTCCCCCACCACTAAACAAATTTTTGCATCACATTTTATCATATTTTCACAAAAAAATACGTAATTCCTCGAACCTAGGATTTCCAAGTAACTCTGTTTTTGCTTGAATGTTAATGGATTAACATCATAGTAAGCTTAGAACTATTTATATAATTTAGAAGTCAATCGCAAAACTCATAATTCACTGATAAATTTTATATAATCTTTATTGGAATATAATATCTGAAACAAATAAAGTACAATTGATCAAAATCGTCAAAAATATTTTGACTAAAAAGGTACAAACTCGTAACATGTATCATTTCCATTGAACCCAAAAGAACCGCAAAGTTGACTGTAATTTTATGCACATCTACTTACACAAGTTAGAACCATGCAATGTTCTACCCCGCTGTGCACTTTGCCTAGTGACCAATTATTTCCAATCGGAATGAATAAAATATCTGATTCGTAAACAACTGTTGAAATGAACATCTATCCAGCCTCTTCAAACAATCAATTCAAAATTAAAGTTAAAAGAATTAGGGTATTACAATTTCTTATAATCCTGTATATACAGGTGAAAATGAGAGTATCAGACTCAGCACTCATCAACTTTTATGTATATACTACAGATATTTATATTTCGACGCAGCCGTCAAGTCCTGATTATAAGTTCACTGTTTCGACTCGAAAGGAAAGGCAGGCACTGGGTTTTCACTCTGTTTAGATTACATCACTCTTTACAGCGAAGTCTAGTTTTTGTCTCTGACGTCCTCTCAAGAGCTTGGAAGATAGGTCTATAAATAGAGCATATCCCAAACTTCGACTGTTATACATATCCAAAACTTCATGGAAGGGATAAACTTCACTTCCACAATTAGAGGGCCCAGCGAGCATTTCATTAGTCTAATAACATAGGTAGAATATCTAAAATCCTCACAAAAAAAAACATTCGTGTAAAAAAAAATATATCTTACATTATCGTTCAACGTACAGAACGTATTGAAATCATATTTTCGCGAGAATTTTATCCGACATTATAACGGACACATGCAAACGTCCATAGAGTCTCCACTGGAAGTAGTACTATAACTCAATGTTCGCTGTTTTTTTATAATTCGACCGAATTGGTTATTATTTATTTTATTACGTCCACGCGCCTAAGCTTCTTTTAAAACGATTGTTAACATGCGCGTATATGATTGGATGAATTTATGTATGCGTTTGTGATTTTATATTTTATTAATTGTTAAATCCCGCGACCGGATAGATCAAACTTATAATTCACTACTTCCTTCTGTTATTTGAATCTTTGGTATGAATTTTTAAACATACTTTTATGTAAATTTTATTCTTATTATATGGTCGTATATCGAATGATATAGAGATTTCTGTTGTGTTAATATTGTTAGAATAAATGATCATTTTACACTATATTACTAGGAGGAGCTATCAAAAGAAAAAAGATTAATGGAAATGCCAGAATATATTTTTTTTCTCTTAGGCTTCATTTTTGAGAAAAACAGCTTTGAAAATCTGTCGATTATCGTTGAGACTTATGATTCCATAAACGTAATTCAAAAGATATATTAACGTGCGTCAATTCAATAAATTTATTTACCCTTTCCTGGTTGACCTTGATTCTCCCCTTTCTGTGAGCATGAGTAATGGTGCTGCGTGGTCTGCACGTGCGCCAGAATTACAGTACTGTCATGAAGCATCGAGTATTCTCTATGGAATCGCCTTATTCTATGTTACTATTTCAGTATGGTTACTAAGGTTACTATGGTTACTCTTCCACGAAGTCTACATGGCAATTATCTTACGGCGACAGCGGCAGTGACGAGATATTATTCTAATATAGAGAGATAAAAACGTAAACAAATAAGTACTGCGCAAAACAATTCATAAGAGAAGAGGTAAGGAATATCAAATCTGACGTAATTTGATATAAAGACACCTGAAATATTATTTTTCACATCCGTATGCGTAAAATACACATTTTACAAACCACTTTGCGTACGTAAAATGCGTATTTACGCATACGGGTGTGAGCGAATAATGTTCAATACCCGTGCGTAAGGTTTACATCCTCATGTACCTGGGGTACATTATCGACATGTTGAATGTGCGTAAAGTTTACACCCTCGTGCGTTTTAATCGCACTCGGTCCAATTTTACGCACATGTATCGAAAATTATTATATCGATATTTAAAATATCTTCAGGTTATCCAATTGAACAAATAACGATCTTTCATATTCGAGAATTGAAATTCATCCACATTTTTTACATATTTGCTTTCTCTCTCTCTTATAATTTCTTACCTCTTAATTCAATATTTCTCCTGAAAACTATAATACAACTAAATGAAACAAGCAATAAATCAATTTCAATTTTTCTACGCAATCAAAGACCATAAGGTGTTCTTGCGATATTCTGCGAGTATCTTCTTCTTCATATTCCTTGTTTGGCTTTATGCCCTCATGGAGGGCCAAGTTCCAGGAGTCTGTGACTATCGTCGTTATCCACACACAGTCCTTTTACTCGAGCCGCCGCTAGATGATACTTTACTCCTTACAAGTTAAAGATCATTTCGTCATACATAGAATCAAAAGAATGGAAATTATTATAACATTGTATTGTAACGTCCCATCCTTACCCCTTCCCACCCTTCCGCGATACATCATCATGTTCGTAAAGGGGAATGTCACACGTACGAGAGCTCGAAGCGAGGAAACTTCGCACCCAAAAATCTCTGTACAGAAAGCATTGTCAATAAATTTATTACACAAAATTAAACCCTTCCGATAATATAAATTTTCCTGCGTAGCCCAATTTTTTAATTATTCCTTAGAAAATATACAATAGAATAACTGAAAATTAACAGTAACAGCCTAAGGATATGTCATGGCGTCACGACAATATCTTTGCCGTTACCTATCTAACACTTATCACATTGTCGCACAGAATCATCGATGAAAATCGAAAAAAGAGGCAAACAGGGAAAGTTTTACAGGTCTCAACTTCAAAACATAGCGCTGGTAATTGCTGCCGTATAGCGAATTTCGAAATTTTTGGATGCGAACAGGCGAAGCTGTCAACGCGCCAATTTGCCTTGTCTAAAACTTTAGCCTCTGGCCACTGTGGGCGCTAGTAGTAGCACGGCTAGTCCCAACGTGAGCCAGTGGTGCTCATTTTGAATACTGTAGCGAAAAATGTACAGGGAATATTTACATTTCAACGTAGCAAGCTGTTGAGCATCCTTAAGTCGTGACGTTATACAAACGTGCAAAGGTATACTCGCGTGTTTCCACGGCTTGCCACAATGCGAGATAGCACCGAATTCTATGACGCCGCCATACTGGTGAGTTCCGTAGAATTACGACGACTTTAAATTCACAATTTGGAATGAAATAGCCGAAAACCTACCTTTTTCGCGGTATCTTTGGAATCTACGATATTTAATTCATGGACTAATATCTTGCTCGGATGATTAATAAAGAACCTTGAAATTTTACAGACACAAAATATAATATTCCGACTACAGCATATCCATTTTTCAAACTTTAATCTTATACCAAGCCTAGCGCCCTTACATCCTTAAGAGCGAACCGTAGTCGATTTTCATGCAGCCACATATGTATGTCTCACGGATAAGGAAAATCACTGGGAATCG
This sequence comes from Hartigia nigra, assembly GCA_031001745.1. Lineage (NCBI taxonomy): Eukaryota > Metazoa > Arthropoda > Insecta > Hymenoptera > Cephidae > Hartigia > Hartigia nigra. The sequence continues at coordinate 13,175 of JARPRG010000300.1, forward strand.
TAGTACCGTAAAAACTGCGTATTGAAAAGACAGTTATTGCTCGGAGTGATATGGTGTATTTGTCAATAATATTTCTCGGTCCCTGCGTCGCCCTTTTTTTAGATTTTCATCAATAGTTGTGTGCAAATAGTGTTGGAAGTGCAAGGCAATGAGCTACGGCGACCATGCTCTTTTCGACAGCCTGATCGTATCTAGGTTCATTCACGTTTCACGCGTTTTATAAACATTAATTGAAAAATTGGGCGACACAGGGACCGAGATTTTATCGGAAGGCTTCAATTGAGCCTAACCACTCGAGTAACATTCCTTTCAATACGCAGATTTTACGATATTACGAGTCCCAGTGATTTTCCTTATCCGTGTGACATATGTGACTGTGTGAAAATCGACTACGGTTCCCCTTTAGTGCTACACCATAATATAAATATTCTTCTGTAAGTTGAGGCATGTCGAAGCCGCCACTAGCTCAATGCAGGCCTAGTAATGGGACTTTAACAGACCCACGATTTTCATCATGAAATTTCTACTATGGGGTACATACATTATGGACATGTTGAATGTGCAAAAAGGTATCTGAGAGAACATCCCTAATTCTAACTTTTCTAATAATCCTTATCGCACTTTCATAACAAAGCTAATAAAAGAAGAAAATTAGCATCTTCAACTCAATATTTGAAACCATCTTTGAATTAATCATAACACTCATGAGAATGGGGTATGAGAGTCAAACCCAATTATCGAAGTGGCAATCCCTAAACCTCTCAAAGCAACGTTCAGACGAATTAGATATTTAAAAAAAAAACATTCTATTGTCGAATCCTTAATACGTTGGAGCCAAAATAGATTTCGAAATCGAATTTATGAAAATTTCTTGTATGCTAATTTTGCCCCACCTTCCCCTATATAGAAACCGGAATCATGTTCAGTATAATATGATCGCAAATGTAATATAATCAAATTAGAACTAAGTAATTTATTTAGGCTAGCTTTAACACAAACTAACAAGGCAAACAATGTATGCACTTTCCATATTAAACCTGTTAAACAGACTTGTGCGATATCAAATATCTCCAGTTGATTAGATCATGAACTGATCAATTGATAAAGACAAGTATAAATCAATAAGTGACCAAAAGAGATAGGAAACGAATAATTAAGGGACTAAGAAATCTGCCTAAACCACCATCTCTCCTGGAAGCATTATTGTACTGCAGCTCTACGCGAGAGAAAGATCTGTAAACTTTTCTCTAGGATTTTCTACAAATCTAAAATATCATCGTAATATTCCTCAGTGTCTAAAATAATTTATATTTCCTCCGAAAACATTTTGCAGGAAATTTATTTTAAATGACCAGTTGAACGTCAAGATCATATTTCCAACATTCACAAAAGTCTATGTAGTTAAAATCATCATGATTGATAACTGTTTGTATCTTATATATTACATTTTGATTCTCAAAATATAATATTCGGCAAACAGAAATCATACTGATTTATTATAGTTTCAATATTGTTGACTCGGCCGAGTTAAACCATAGTCAACCCATGCTGGAGCAGGACATCGTGTCACCCATTGTATAATATCAATGAAACTTCATAAGAAACTTAATAAATAGATCCACAAAACATTTACAATCCAAATCGCAAAGTGAATTAAGAATTATATCTGTATAGTCTTATTTTAAGCTTAGAGAAATAACATTTATATAAGAGTAAGGTGAATGCGAAAGAAAGTGGGTGAACGAATGCATGCAGGATAACAAATTCGCAAACTGGGACAAACACATTTTCCAAGAAGTATGAATACAAAATTTTAGTACTTTGTCGTAATTTTAAACTCGATTTGTTTTTTTTTTAAGTACAATCTGATTGGCTCATTGCTACGTGTAATAATTTTTCTGAATTTAAAGTAAAGTTTCATAAGATATGAAGCATTGAAATTCATAAGTATGGTTCATGTTCCTAAGATTGCTCTAAGATTGAGATGCAAACTTCAAACGGTTCGTATTAAGTATTCCTGAGTTCAAAATTTAAATTTAGCCATGGTGTTGAGATATGTCTACAGTGAGCTTCATATAAATGAAACGTCTTTATCAGGCCAATTCATATAAATTGTATAGAAATCGAAAATGATAATCAAATATTAAAAAGTATCTGTGAACTGCATTTTTAACAGCTGTAATAAAAGAAGCACACCTAGCGAGAAAAAGTAGACACGATAGCTTAAAAGGTGAAGAAGTTAAGATGACATTATTCTCTGAGGGAGCACATAAAGCACATAAATTCAGGAAATTAGCATTTGCGTAAGTAACAGCAAAATATTCACTCACAATGAATATTATTTCATATATATTTTACAGACATGCGGTAATTAGGAAAATACATATATTTATTATAAAGATGATGAAAATAATATTATTCAATTTGCTACTAGCCGATCTTGGAAGTTTGGACTAATAACAGCAAAAGGGCACCAGATTCCAAATCAACGTACTCCAATTAAGAACAAGCAACATACTGCCGTTTGTTTTGGTCTCTATTAAAATCCCGCGTTCACAGTGTGTCTGTGTCTCTTGTGACACAGAGACTTTTAGCCGAGAGTGTTTTAATGTCTAATGATAAATGAATATATGTATGTGCGAGTGTATTCTTCCTTTCTAAATTGTTCAGAACAATGCTGTAGTACGATTTTCACTAAACCACCAATCACCTGTTAAACTACTCTGAGAATGAGATGTGAAAAATGCTCATAGTGAGACATAACAAATGTACACTTTATGAAATTCCTACAAATGAAATATACGCTCTCTGGTATGCATATAGTCCGTATATTAAGTCTGACGAATTCACAATGGAGTCTCATTTTCTACCGTCGCATTTTTCACACGTTCCCTTCACTCTCAGACCAATTCAATAGTCGCTATATCGCTAATGTAGTAAAGGATTCTCATTTAAAACATGTATGGAATCTAAAGCACAAAAATTCCTTTAAAAAAAATCATATGTGTAAGAGCAAAAATATTGTGAGAACCATAGCTTTATTCTCCACTAATTTTGTCAAATGTTTATATATCACTTATTATATATATATTTTTGATATATACTATATTTATTTTTTATAATAAAAATATTAGTAGTGCCTAACATAAATTGATATTAATGTCGCGCATTTACGTGATACGCGTAAATAAAGGTTCTAGCTGCCTAGTTATTGATGATGATTAAAATTTCGTGAAAAACATGTATGAATCATTGCAAACAATTTTAATTTTTTTTTAATGATAATGTAAATGGCGCTCAATACTTTATTAAGTAATTTCATTTACACTCTTTTTTTTCCCTTAAAAGAATTAATATTATTCTACAGTGATTGGTGGGAACTAACCTAACCTATATGTGGTCCTATTTTAGTAATTCAACTACAAATTATTACGAGTTTTTCGTTACACGTTTAATATAATATTTTACAATATTTTAATGCAAATAATCTTTAAAAAATATTTTTACATTCAACACGCCGCAATAGAAAAACATAAAAGTGTACAACGATACTGTAAACTTCGATCGATTCAATACAAAAGGCCTACACATGCATACAACTATGCCGCGCAACTATATTTAGATTACAGTTCGAGAGCGACTTCCTTTATTTTACTTTGTAAAACCAAAAACTCTAAATTCAGAAAAAATGTATACTTTAAACAAGTTAAAGATAGTTGAAAAAAAAAGTATCATATCTTTATGTTTCAACATCTCAATTGAAATGAAACTTTTAATTACCTGCTTCATTATAGAATCTTTCATTACAAAATTTCCAAAGAAAGCAACATGAACAAACGTTAGCTTTCATATATATTGAAACCGAAATTTCGAATAGATTTGTATTATTTATTTGCTCCATTACCACCTCAAACATCACAATTAACACAACAGTATTTGTTTAACCACACAAACATTAGCTACTATCAGTAATAAGTATCGGAATGATATTTGTCACGGGACATCATTAGGACATTTCCTATATGCCTATAGGATTATTCTATTTCAATCCAAATAACTACACCGATCATTTATAGACGAGTATGCTGTCTCGCTCTCAAAAGTCATGACACATGGCAAAGATTCTGTTTTAAGGAGATCAGGCAGTTGAAAATGTTGTAAAAAAACTTTTATTCAACGTTTACTGCTATCATGTATGTTGAAAAAAAAGTTGACATTAGAAATATATATTTAAAAAACGGCATGACACACCGATGAACATTTCAACGCTTTTTCCTCATTTTTCCACGTTAGAAACTTTAATAAATTACGTGACCCAATTTTTCTTGCCGGATGTTCTTATTTAAACTTGTAGTTTTCCACTGAACCTATAAGAAGAAGAATAAAAACAAAATTATGAAATTGGTGGCCAAAAAGCAGCGAGTTTTTAGGAAACGAAAAATTTGTTTCTTTCCGTTATTAACAAACCGCGAATTATGAATTTCTTTCTTCGAATTTTTACAAAATATATTGGAGGTTCAGTAGTTACACATGTTATATTCATTCTGTAATTTTTCCAAGTCGATTTGAACCTCCATTCGAGCGTAATCAGAACAAGACTAAGAGAAACAAATTTAAAAAAAAACGCGTTTAAAGACTGATACATTTCAAAGTACAATAGCTAATACGTACATACCTTGCTCAATGAGTTCCGGAAAAGTAATAGTGTGATTCAGGATGTTATTCAGGAAGGATGGTACTTTCGAAAAATGCAATAAAAAAAGAATCGATTTTCGACTGCCTAGTCCTCTTAAAGTCGACAAACATCACTTACTTAGAAAAATATTATCATACTACTTGGCAAGTGACACAGTTCGCATGTAACCAGCGAGAGTTCATCTTCAAATAGGCGTCCGACTGTCGGCAAGAGTTATAATATTTACATAGCAAAATATCAACTCAACAATGTCTCGTAAATTGAGTATTTAGATTTTGCCAGCAGAGAACTAGGATAATAAATCACACAGATGCTTTACGTCCCCAAATATATATTCAATGTGAATATCGCAGGAGATAGATGTCACTAAAAAAAACTGCTTAATAAAGGAGTAGACTTCCTCAATGTATAGCATGCACGTTTTCAAAGAGTTCCAAAACAGTTTCCAAAAGTATAAGTAACAGAGCGGAAAAAAGTTGTCGCTTAAGTTGACAGCTCCTGATTACAGGACAACAAAAAGTTCGAATAATTAATATCTAGTGCTGTGGGTGGGTGATCGCAAAGGATGACGGTGCTTTTTAACAAAGTTTTGTCAATTGGTAGCGACGTGAAAATAGACAAGTTAATTGCATCAAAAAATTGAAAGACGTTGACGAATGATTGAGTAGGCTATAACAGAATTTTAATTACGCCAATAAGTTCATTTATTGTCACGATATTAACACAATTTTTTGTCACCGTCACATTACTTACGTTTTAATGATTAAACATTTTTCTTCGTGCAGCAACGCATAAATATAAAGGTTAAGTTTCGCGAATATTTTCAAAAAGAATGGAAAATCGATGAAAATTATCGAATTATATTCTAATGAGCAAAGATCAATTTAAAGTAATAAAACATGCGGTGCAAGCGAAGCAGACGATATAAATAACTAAAGGCGAAAAGAAATATTCATCTATCCTAGACAAAGACATCCACGATTTAAAAAAGAGCGCCAAGTGCGTATAGCCGTTTTGGGTACTTCACTTACAAAAAGTTCTGAAATCGATATTTAGTGTCAACTTGAATTTATGAAAGATGTGTATGATCTTGCACAATGACTTGAATCATAACTCTGTCTCGCTGCCGCTATGCTATACGTACTTGGCGCTAGACTTTACCGAATCTGCTGATACGCATCTCGAGTCGAGATACAAATTCTACGTTTCTTTAATGTCCTGATTTACATTCCGAAATGTAATTCTGGTTTACTTCTTCACCATTTTACGCAAGAATTAAGAGGTTCGAACTCGTGCCCGAAACTCTAACAGACACCTTCGAGTACTAACAAATATTTAAAGATTATTTTCGACCGCAAGGGTCTACCAGCCTGATGTACTTAAGGATATACGATCATTAAAATGGGCAAAGCCACAATCATAATAATAAGGGGATATGGTAGAATTTATGAAGTCTAATTTGAGTCACAACCCTTTTGAAATAGACATATGTACCAAGTTAAAGCTCCAAGCAGACTTTAATTTATGGACAAAGTCTTATCTTGAAATTTCAATTTAACCCTCCAGATTTTACTTCGGAGCATGTAAATTCAAACTATAGTTTATTTTTTGACTTGGACATAAATGCAAATACGTGAATACGGCTAATATAGTATAATTAACGTTCCAGAGCAACGACGTATAATTTGATGGTTTCATCTCCATCGATTTAGGATTTACTTTCTATATTGGTTGCCAAGGTTGTGGGCAGGAATAAGATAATTCGATTATAGTTTGTATAATCTAACAACTAAGGTTCATTGTCACATGCAGATTAAACTTCTAAATATTCGCGTACAAACGATGCGTAAAACGAATCGAGATGGTGTCGAATCCATAAAAATAAAAAGATTGATCTTCTTATCTGTCTTCTAAAGTTGTAGATAGTGTCTCATATGCGGTTATGAAGTTTACCATCATAAAGACAGCATTCTCAACGATCTAGAAGACACACAAATGAATCTAATAGTCACCGAAATGGGTTTTATATAAAAAGGCCATTTTCTAACAATCCCAGCGCCAGCGAATAAACCTGAAGAAATCATATCCCTCCTTTTTTTATCCTTACCCATTTTTACTGAGTAAAATCTTGGAATAAGTCCTTTCAAGGTTCATTTCGTTCTCGATTAAACACTCGATTAACCACTGATCAGAACAATCGACCGTTGAAATTAATAACTGGAAGAATAACATTTAGGACGAATAATCGCTCGAAAGAGTGGACTTTTTCCGTTAATTGCGCATACATACATATAACTATGTCTACCTACTGCCTACCCTTTTGTTTGGATTTTCATATCCTTAGCATTCTCTGCAGCCCTAATTATTTCCTTTCAGGAAGTACGTAACTTACGCTCATAATAAGATTATCTAACGTGGTGATATACGACGTAGAAGACTGGGCTTTATTTATCTTTATTCGTTGACCGACACAGAGGTCATCAGACTGCGATGTCTTCAAAAAACAATAACAAAAGGAGGAGATTGGGTTGCGACATTTTTGAAGTCCTTGTATAATGAACAGATATATACTACCGCTGAAAAGTATTTGCCCACCTACGATACTTCTGCTTTAATGGCCAGGAATAAATAAAACAATGTAGCAATCTTATACAAGATAGTTATTGCTCAGAATGTTACGTATGCTCGCACACAACAAACACCAATAAAGTCACATTTGTGACCACTGTTTTATAAATTTTAACTAAATTTATGGCGGACAAATAATTTTCGCCGATATTGTACCTACCGACCAAATCTGACATCATCTTTGAGGGTTTTTCGGATAACAGGAGATAGCCTTGGTGATGAGAATACACTGCGTCCCACATTTTTCTTTGAATATACTTGTGATTAGGTTTCATCAGTTCTTTATACCATATATAACCTTTTGTCATGATCGTTTCTTTCATGTATAACAAAAAAGGTCAGTGTTCGCCAAAAAAAAGTTAACACAGAAAAAGATAATAATCTTGACAATTTTGTTCGTGCTCATTATTTCGACTTAAATAAATAACAGATAACCAATCGTACACAAAAAACTCAAAATCTTGCTAAAGTTTTGACTATGAGATTGTACCGTTTTATGCGTAAGTCGAGTAATTATCTTGATTGACCGAATTTCAAGAACTTTAAAGGATGTTTTCATATTACGCAAATAATGATCATGGGTATTAATTTACTTTTTATCATTCATATTAACCATCGTAAAAATCCGATGTTAATACAACTGAACCCAGAGGTTCATTTAGAAAAAATTATGTTTCGCATGGGGGATGCATCGTTTTTATCTACATATAATAATTTTAATATACTGGCACATAAAGCATCTTACCGCTTATTCCACTACATGCAAAGTCTTCGTGGTCTCGGGCCAGAGTGCGAAGATTTACTAGCAAAAGTGGAGCTGCCAGAATGTGTTTATTGATCTTCTAATATATTAAATAATTGTTAAATGTATTTTTCTAAATACTTTTTTATTAGGATCGCGAGGATGCTTATCATTTACCAATTATTTAACAGATTAGGATCAGTCTAGAACAAGAATATTTTCAATTTATTTAGACCTTTTAATTGCGAGAAAATATAATTCTGTGTAAAAATTAATATGTGTGCAAGGGGTAGTTTAGCCCCCTTCACTCATTTTCCTTTAAAAATGTAAAAAAACACGTGAATTGTAATATTATTTGTCATTTTAAATGGTATGTATTTCATTCGATTCGATAGGTTTTATGTAGGGTTAAAAATCGAATAATCGACGGATGGTTCCACCAAAAAGAGACGTTTTTTTTTAAATTCAACACGGACTTTTCATTGTTTCTCATGAGAAATATTTTAGTTTTTCTTTCATTGAAGATGAAACTTCTAGGTGATATTGCGTTATCACTCTCTGACATGATGCTCAATTTTAGATGCTGATTTCACCCTTTAAAACCATATATCCGCAGCTAAAAACATATGTATTTCTTAGTTTTTCAAGCTCTGCAGCATAGTCGAATTTTATCAAAATCGGAGGGGAATACTAAATTGATGTTTCTTGTTAGTTGCTTCCAAAACTATGATCTAAAATTTTCGAAAGCAGTTGGAGATTTCTAGAATCACTCTATCATTGAACTGTCTTGAACATCTGTTTCTGTATGAGACTGGCCTTGGAATTTTGTTGGAGATTAACGTCCTGGCGCTCTACTCATTGGAGTGACATTTCGGGTGGAACGATGTTTCCTCACAAACTACGTGCGTCGGCTGAACGATTATACCCGTCATCGACGTGGGATGTTAATCTCAATCTGACCATTGACCTCAATCGCCTGTCCCTCTTCTATATAGTAAGAACACCGCATACGACCCTAACCTGAGTCTCTGCAGAAAGGCAAAATAGTTATATTTACCTCGCATAGTAAACATAGGAGTTTATAAAGATTTGTACAATACCTTCATATTACAGTACGTATAAAAAGAATTAGTATAGTTTGCGGCACAAAATCCCTTTTTCACTAAGCCAATAAATATTTAATGTTCATATCAGGATATTTTATAGACTACAATATTTTTCTAATATTCCAACATTCTCGAATGGTTATAACTTTATTAATAACACAGTTATTAAAACGTGTTATACCTGATTAAAATATCCGGAAAAAACATTTACCGTAAGGCAGGATAACTTCAAGCATGCGATAGTATCTGAAGCTTTGTTTTTGCTGCAATAAAGTTAGCTTCGCACGTGTAAAAATTTAAAATCAGAAATACTCGAATATTTTTTAAAGTAATAATTTCCTTGTCTTTAAAAAAAAAATTATATTTTCCTATATTAATCTCATCAATTTAACATTTCCTGCCGAATTTGGAATATAAACATTTGTGCCAACGCACGTACAAATAAAAGCATCTCTTTCAGCAGTAACGATCGGACGAAACAATGGACTATTGACTTACCCGTTGGGCTTGGAGTGAGCTCCATCATATCGATGCGCACATGAATGTCATAGCGCTGAAACAATCCGAGTCTGGGTCCTCTCGTACTCTTTTGAAGATTGTTCAATGCTGTGGTCACTGCTTTTGTGTATTCTCTCACGCCAAAGGACTTATAGGGAACCATCATGCCCACCTGTTACACAAATCGATTGTCATGAAAGCGTGGGTTTGCTTCGAAACGTCTAGACGATATAAGAGCCATCTTTACCATCTATCTTTACCTGGATTTTCTCTGAATTATTAATATACGAAAATAAGAAGTACTATCACAAATCAAATAATAGTTGAAACTTTTCTGCATAGGAATGGAATAAATATCATAAAAGTCTCCGCGAAGATTTTCAACGTACCCTCTTCGAAGATACATATGAAAAGTAAAGAAGAAACTTACATGCCAGAGGGCTCGCTGAATCAAATTTCACTTTTCAGTCACTTATGTAGGACAGAAGTTAGCGAAGTTTTACCATAGAAAAACGTGAATGTAGCAGTCATACATTTGATTTAGAAATTAAATACCTTGCGATATGAAGAATAAGCAAACTAACTCACCTTGAGGTAGGTGATGTTTTGACTATCACTGTGAACTGCTGCTGGAGCATGAGTAAATAGTTGGGGTGGCAATGGAGCTGGAGTGGATGGAAAAATCCTCTGCCGGGTAGAATTGTGAATTCTGCCCTCCCCAATCCGCACTCCCGAGTTCCCTCTAACAGTTCCAATCACAGAGCCCCGTGAACCCGTTCCGCGTTCATTGTTACCAATCTTTATACCACTTCCGGCACGCATCACTGTGCTTCCCTGAGATATTCCAAACCCGTATACTACGAGCCCTAGAGCCGAGCTAATTACGAATAGACAAATTGGCTTCATCTCGCGAGTACTTAAACCCTTCGTTTGAATAATCCTACCCAAAATCACTCAACAAAACCAATATACGATGACATTGCCTTAAGGTTTGTAGACTGCGTAACTTCCCATTTCAGTTTGGCATTGACGAATCCGCATTAAGTATTTTGATTCACTTCACCGAGAATTTTATCCCGACGTAGATTCTCCTTTGCCATCTTGATTCCCCATCGTTCTCATCGGCAGATGTCACGGAACGCACCACTTTCTGAAACGAAATTTCATCAACGTTGAAATCTTCAAAGGTTAATGGAAAGTTGGACATTAAAGCGCATCCGATTTCCCCCCCTTCGACCCTTCCGCCAAGAAGTTCACTCCCAGCATAAAATTACATTAAAACTTACGAACGCGGAATGCGCGCGTTTGCAGTTCGCTGACAAAACTTATTGTTTTTTTATTGCATAGCATTTCACACAGAACTTTTCTCTACATTTTCCTGTAATTTTCATCGAAATCAAAGAACATTCTGGACTTCGCCGAGTGAACATTGGGAATGCATTTTCGTTTTTTTTTTGTTCTACCGACACGTTCATCGCTCGAGAAATCAAATCCATGATCAAGTATTTCTGTAGATATTAAAAGTGAGAAAACGCCGGTGAGCGACGCTCAAGATGTTATTTCACGAATTTTTCATTTTGAAGATACACCGGGCCTCGCTCTACCGTATCCTTATGTGTCGCTTTATAGATTTTCAATCATTTTATGGCTTCGTGGATTATAATCCTGATGACAAACTAGAGGATAGGTAATTTCAATTACTATATTGTACTTTAAGTATTTCGTTTAGTGCCCATCAATTTAGTCCATGCCCCGCAAAATCGTTTCCCAAGCATACAGATATATAAACCATTATCGTATCATTTGGTATCGTACAGTAGTTTGAAAATTTTCAGTTGTAGAACGTAGGTGTCATGTTAGTATGTTTCCTAGAATCAACATCATAGTATACATAAACAATAATTTTTTTAATTAATTTTTTAAAAGGCACAAACAGAATTATCGGCTTGAAATTCAATTATCGGAGAACACTTTTTTCGTTTGAACACCTACTTTCTGATTAACGTTCCCGATACTCAATACCTTTAAAAGATTATATAAAAAGACCAGAGTTCACCATAAGTGGTTTTAACCCCTTCACAAGATTGGATTAAATTTAACATCTACACAGTAGGTAATAGTGGATAGCTGCTTAGTGATCTCACATAATCAAAGATATTTTTTAGATTTTTTTTTTGAGTTGAGAGCACAGCTAATCACATACTAGCACAATACCACGATGCTGGAGCAATTTTCATCAGGAGCTACGGCGGACAATGATTTATTGGATTTCATCGCACCCCACATAAGAAACTAATTAAGTAAATCGGACGTTTACACTTCAATGAAATGTTTTTGGATGCATGTATATCAGGACGCAAAGTCAGCTTAAAGGTGACGTCAAGAAATCCGTTATATCCCCGTTAACAATGTATATCCCTTGTCCAGGTACTTAAATCCTTATCCCTTGATTAAGCAACGTCATTCGTTGGACATAAAGAAAGCTCAGCCAATTTTTCAATGCCTCTGAAAAGCCCTCCTTCGAGCGAATCTTTGTGGCTTCTTAAGATGCTTTCAACAGACATATTAGATTGGGGCAAAGATAATTGTGGATTTTGTTATAAGTCCTTACAGGAAGAACCGCAATAATTTTTGTACCAACCTAATAGATACTGTATTACCATTTCATGCACATGACTGAGGTTTGGATTACTTGAAACAACAAAATCGACGATTTTCACGAGGTTGCCAAATAGAAATATAACATATTTTAGGGCTCAATACAATTTCTTTAATGCCCAATAGAGCACCGATGGAGAAGCAGACTAGCGCCCCATTCGGCTTGTAACGTATTTAACGTAAGTAACAGAATGGGCAATTTTTATCAGAGCCTGATCGAGTGATATTATCGCGGCGCTAATCATGTAATAATTATTTATTCCTTATTGGCCACTATTACCCTTATTCATTTACCTAATTTCGTATTGAGTTGGATTAATTTCAAGCGACGTTTTTGATGACAAGCAAGTTTGGATTATAATTTTTCGCAAAATTTTCAACAATTTCTCCAACTTGATATCTTATTGTCTCACCTCAATTGCCACATATTTTTCGTTTAGTTCTATATCAGAATTTGTACTGCTGTTAATTTCTATGGTTATACATTCAATGGCACCTGAAGACTTGGATTCATTTCCGCTTAATACGTTTTTCTCACGCTAGTAAGTTATTCACTTTGTTATTAGCTTTAGCAGAGTTAGATATGAAATTATGAAAGGGAGATTGGGTATTGCACGAATTCCCAGATGTTAAGGGAACTTCGATTTGTGCAATGTACGTTTTTACCTCTTCATCAGTATCCTAGATTTTGTTATCATACAATCATTGTTTGGCGTAATGCACTCTTTAGTTTTCCGTGTTTACGCACTCACGTTGAGTACAATACACATTCAAAATAACTATACCAGTCTCGTTATTTCAATAACGTTGAAATTAATTCAAATCTGCGTCGATTGGTCCTAAAAAGTTGTCCTGCGATCGCAGCTGGTAGTCGATAATATTAAACTTTTTTCTCAGTCCACTGTTGTGAAAGTCCTCTTGCACTCTTATGTGGACCAGACTACTTAAAATTGACATTCTGTATAAAATCCCGCACTCTCGCAGAGCTCTGAGACGCAATAACTAGCGAGAAAGCGATAATGCCGAAAGCCTCCACTGCACTGTAATAAGCCGACCGTTCGACAGAGCACGTGTAACACGCGCGCTAAAAGGTTCAGAAGAGTAGGGGAAGCCTTCGCCTCTCGGTGCATTAGCTTAAAAAGAAACCTTGGGGGAAACGTGACTGTACGGAGCATCTTTATAGCTGGAGTTGACTGTAAGAGGAATGCCCTTATATCATTTCTACCCGAGTTGTCACTCAAAAGTCAACCGTCAAATTTAATTATGCTCCCATATATAGTACTTGCAGTTCATGATTTACTGAAAATTTCCTTTTCATTTCAGTGAGCAAACAACCCCAAGATTTTGGATAGGAGAAACTTTAAAGTTTGCAATTGCTTTTCACACGCCACACTGATTGAATGTGAATTTCACACATTACTAACGAATGAAGAGGTTGAATATAAGCAATCAGGGGAAAGTGACAGAATCCTAAGATAGGCTCACAGATTTAAACTTACGATTCGCTCTATGCGTACAAGAATAGCTGTAACTTAGTAAGCACGTGCGGAAATGTACGAGCATTCTATCTGCTCCATCTATATTGTTTGTTATACGTAATAGTACGCATATAGTGAATAGTGACAAATTCATGAATGATGGAAGAACGAAAGAGAGGATCTTCAAGGAATCACATTTTATAACGTTTCACTAATTTGCGCAAGATTCTCAGCAAATCACTTCAAACCAAATTCATCAGTAGAATCTTGAGTTTTGACATCTCCTTAGATAGAGTCGCCGGAAGAAGAGTTGGTGGAAATGAGATAACCTGAAAATGGCAAACTTTTCTCTGTGAAAAACTAAATTTTTGAATTAATACATCGGTATCTACTATTGCAATGGCACGTAATCGCAATTTGCCTGAATATCCGTGCTATATTATTAGCGGCGTACATACATATACGAAAATATTGTAATATTTCTATCCTTATTTATTATTTATAAAACTATAATAACAAAATTAGTTTGGATAAAAATAAATTTTAACAATAAATGGTTTTAAAAATTAATAAAATAAACGACTTCGTTAAAAAATATAAAATAAATTCCGTATCAGTAAGGACGTTAACATTCTCCGAAAAATAATATAACATAACATATAAGACTCTGATATACAGTATATATAAATATATAATTAAAATGTTTAATAAAAAATGCTTATCTTTCCTTATACGGAATTTCGTGTAATGTCCAGTGAAATTATTCGGTCCTTAATAGCTTTGTAACATGGATCCTTGTGTATTGTTCTTTCCTCTTTCTTCGTGAATTCCATGCACTTCCATTTGACAGTATTATAAGTTATCTTTATTCGAGAATTACGGCTCTTTAATATGGGCCCTGTCACCTGGTACAAAATGCCACTGAGATAATAATTAATATAAAAAATATATATATAAAAGAAACACGGCATACCTTGCTCGGACTTCACGCACGTCTTATTCGCACGGTTGTCAATCGGCGAAAGGGACGAGCGTGGTAATTGCCCGTTGTACCAGGGACATTTACAATTAAGAGAAAGCGATATCTATTGACGTTGATACGGACTAAATACAGGCGCGAATTTCGTTACAATATTTCCACTTTATTTTACAAATTTGATATAATTGTTTATGGTACTTAAACTTTATAGTACATACAACCAGATCCAATCCAATCCAATCTGTTATAGTATTGATATAATTACGAAAATTGGTAAAACGCATCGATAACGAATACCGGAACCAGAACGAATTGCAGTATTAATTGATTTCCTCGTTATTGTTACGCTATAGCAAAAATCACCTGCATTTCACAGATCGTTTTAATTATCCATTGTTGTTAACTTTGAATTTACGAGCATTAACAAAGCGTATGAATGTTCTTTTAAACAAATTATTACATCATTCCATTATTCACTTGTCTATATACCTAATTGATATTACAGATAACAAGAATATATTTAAAATTTGAATAGCAAATAATTATCAAGTCAAGTTATAATAATTATTATTAAAGTAAATTTCCGATATTATATAACATCTTTTTTCACGGCAACATAAATAAATTAAAAGATTCGTTCGTAGTTTCTATAACAACATACAGCAGAAACCGATCCCAAATCTTTACACTATAAAACTTCATCAGGCATTATTATTATACAACTAGCTTTATGTCATCAAAAAATAATTTAACATAATGTTCCTTTCAGCTTTGACACGTTCGTTCCCGTTATCAGCAGGTGCTTCCACTTATCTGGCGAAAGGATCTACTTCTGACAGAAAAAAAACTTTACAATAAACGTCATGGTCAATGAGCTATCCAGAAGTTAACACCGTGGAATCGTGCCTTTGAACATTGGAAAAATAATTCTTGGCTCGACTCGACTAATACGATAACGCAATTGCCTTTGACAAGGCTGCTCCGATAGAAACCCAGTTCACGAAATACACTAAATGAATTATCAAGCTATTGCTTGGGTTCTTTTCGTTTGAAATTTTATCATATTATCTTCACGAATTGTTTTATGATCAAAGTAACCAAGTAGAATATGCCATGTTGCTTTTAACTTTGTTTTAAACTTGGAATATAAAACTTTTGATATACAGGTTAAAGAGGAATATAGCTTGAGATAGGAAAATTAAATGAACTAGGAAAAGTGCTGGTCCACGTAAACGTAAATATACGTTTAATTGTAGATAATAATCGACGGACTTTAAAATTGTAGATTAACATATTTGTAGCCCGCGTCTATAGTTAGTCTGCAAGATCAGTATCTTTTCGAGGGTCACTTTATGAATTAGAACGTAAAAGAGTATCTTGAATATAATAACGATTACGGTCCGTCTATACACCAGAGAATTTTTCTAACAAAAAAGCTCGACGTCAAGCAATAACTATAATATTCCTGACCCAATCCGACCCACTCCGTTCCTTGTATTTACATTCATGATTGACGTATAGATGAATCTCTATACACGGTGTACTCTAAATTACCTTACTAACGGGATACAGTAGTATTCGAAGAGCATAGCTGATCACGAAAAAGATTCTTTTCTTGTTGGGAGATGCTAGAGCCAATTAAATTTGGTCAATCAGAGCGCGGCACGGGTACAAACGTAAGCGCTTCCGATCACTGAGTTTCCTTCCCTTGCGATTATTTCTTGGTAACATCGACGAAATTGAGACAAATTGAAACCAGCTATAGGTGACTACTAGATATTGTACTGGGTGGCTCGTGAGAACGTATCTACAGGAATAATTAGATTATTCGTGGCAATACTGTTAATTAACGATAATTATTCGTGGAATTTCAAATACGTATATCGTTAACGTTAATTATATTACTAGCTAACTGACACGCTTTAATTAACCACATTAGAGAAATAAAATCACCTAAACGGGAATCGATTTTTCCTTTTTCACATATTTTTGAATAGAATCGTTACGGAAACCTAAGCGATTTGATCTAACCTATTCGAATCATATATAGATATACAATGGAAGTATCGAATATATTTATGAACATTCAAAGAATACACGAAAACTCGTGTGCAATTCGTTACATATGTACATACACACACCATTCACGTATCTAAGCATGTATGTCAGTGTACACGTAAATAAAAAGTCTAGCAGAAAATACCGTTTATCAAAATTAGTAGTGCTTATGGAATGAACGTGACAGCCATACCTGCTTAAATATTGATTCTGTGTGCGCATGTACATAGTCAATACTATTATCGATCAGTATTATAACAAACATACAACTTACTCGTTACCGAATGACGTCAACAGAGCGAAGGCATGAATTCGTCACGATAAACAAGAATAGTTGAGAGCGAGCGAACGAATGACAAACGCCTAGCACGGTTCGTTATCACGTTAATGAAATAACAGGTAGGGATGGCTATGAAGTAAAAACGAATTAAATTATTGTTATTTATGCCGTAACTGTTTTTAGTTGTCTAGTCAGAATAAAGCCGGTGAATTTGCGTACATGTGGTAAAGTCAAAAGCAGCAGAATCTGGCTGCTGGTTACTTTTGATCTGTGTCTCTAATTAGCAGAATGTGGCTAAACGACCTTATCTTTACTCTATTCTAATAATATCTAAAATATAATTTATTTTAATATTGTATTCGAATTTAACTTATGACCTTCCACTAAGCCAGCAAGTTAAGTATTTGGAGAGTTGAACAAACGAAATCTTCTATCTAAAGACTAGCAAACTGCAAAATCATAGTCTAATATCCAATTACGAGATATGTGGATAATATTGACTAGAACGTTGAGCTGGATGTGTAAAAAGTTAATGTGTATCTATGTGCACACATCGGAAGAGAGTATAGTTTGCAGAGAGCACCGACGTGCAAACACTTGGATATATCAATAAAATGAACTTCCTCCGGGAAAACTGTCATGCTACACCTTTGCCAGAATCGATAGAACCCCTTGATAAAGTCTCGCTCTACGTAATATCATTCTCACCCGGAACGAACCTTACTAGAGACTTTATCTGTCGGGATAAACAGCGCAGATGTCCATTTCTAGCAATTAATTTGATGACAAATCGTTTCACAACGGCATGAATGACTGCATATAGGCATGCATAGCCTGAAAATGATTGCGTAATATAATTCTATTTAATAAATTAACTACTGACTCAACTTTGTTCTTTGTGCACCAGCAATTAGTACAGCGAACAAATTATATCTACGTTAAGCATTAACGACTGCATAGCAGTAACCTTTAACAGGTCCGATGAGATCAAAAGAGATGAGATGTAATTAAGGAGGGTGTTCAGCACGCTTAGCTGTAGTGATTGCTGAACTTCCTCTCTTGATTGCTTATCCCATATTTCGTTCTCGTTATTTCTCGAATAGATTGTGGGTAGTGCTTGTGTAGGCACAAGCAATTCAAGCTGAAGTCTATCGATTTACTCGGTATTTTAGGCGCTCGTGTAGAAGCGAGATTAATTTCGTGTAATATAACGTGTTTGCCCTTTAGACGATTATTTTAACCGTTCATTAGATTTATATACAGTAGTGCGCAATTGAAGTGGAACACTTTAATTTTTGTGTATCTTTGCGAAACTATGACCGATTTCAAAA
>JARPRG010000300.1:32627-51443 GCA_031001745.1 Hartigia nigra
ATGATTAGGAGGTCAAAATACGTTATTATACCAAATTTCAGATCAATTGGCGGTATGCGCTTTTCGGAAGTACACCCCTTCTTGCACTCACTGTAAGTCGTTCGCACAGTGATCATGTAGCCACAATCTAGATTTTGTAAGCTCCTGCAAGGATGGCTGGGCTAGCAGGTTGCCCCACCACCGCAACTTTGTGTCCCTCGTTTTGAGAGTTTTGGAAAGACCACCATAGGGGAATAAGAATTGGGGCATTTAGAGAGGAAAGCGTTCGCGAGTGGTGAGGGTAGTCCGCGACAGACCATTAAATCCTTTGCGCTCGAAGCCTTTTTCGCTCGAGCGAACTAGCAACTCGGGAGGAGTTAGCTGTTCTCGCTTATTTCATACATTTTTTACAGTTAGCTTAAAATAATTTGAGACACAATATAACACTTTAAACTTGTATATTTTAACATTTTACATATCTTCAGAGTTCAAAGAATGAAATTGATTGAACATTACATTCTATATTTTTGCATCGTATGGTATTTTATAAAACAATCTCCGAGATGCATACTTGGTTTCTCGGGCCAATGTATAGATGTAATTTCGTTCGTCACCGACGAAAAGTTGAACTCGTTTTCACTTGAACTAATTTGTTCCTCGCATTCCATGCTTATTGGGCTCAGTAACTTTGAGAGAATATTCTGATCGCCAAGAAAGTTGACTTTGAAATAACGTCGAAGATAGAGTCTGACCCGCGGTCGTAAGTGTTTTTAATATAAAACATCTTTGTAGCCATTACCTCATTAGATTACAAAGTCATAGGAGGTAGCGAAGTCGTGAAGTGATATTCGTTAGGCCAAATCTAAATTAACACCGTTATCGCACGATTTGCCGCCTCGATCCGAGTGGTGCCTGAGAGGTACCGCTCGAGCGCAAAGGGTTAATACTTTCCAGTGTTCCAGCTACGCTAAGCTTTTAGAACATCTTGAGTCTAATTCCTCAAGGTCTAAAATCACAGTAGTAATATTAAATAAACTGGCAATCTAAAGTGTAACTTTGAGTTCCATTAGTTATGTAACTGCGTTTGAATTCACATTAAACTTGTGCTATCGTTACATTATTATCTTTAGGAACTACAAACGGTGGTATGCCTTGTGCAATGTTTATGTGAAGTGGCAAAGTCAGAGGTTCTTTAACATCGCACTGGAAGTCCGTGACTTTTCAGCGACTTCCCTATGATCGACTTGGGTTTACTAAGTATACTATATTTGCACTTCAAAGCGTTGTATAGCATGTGCTATACAACAATTATATTCCTAATTGACCCTTCGTCTTTCTTATTATTGATTTTACGTTATTATATGAGATGACAATTTAACTGTTTCCTCGCTTTGTGTTCCTATAAGTTTCCCATAAGAGAAATTGTTCGATTTGAGGTTCCACACTTTTTTAACAAATTTAAATACTTCTTTCAGGTGATTATATTTTAAATTTAATTGTTGGATGAAACAATTTTCTTCTATTGCGTAATTTCATGAAGATTAAAACGAAATTAAATTTTTTATGGTTGTCCCAGAAATATGTTGTATCACAAATCTTATGATGTTTCAAATTAACTAACAAGAAGCAAATATAATATTTAATTTAGACATACAATATCCCTTTCTTTTATATCATTTTTCCCACAATATTTGTATCAGTTTTGAAATCTATAAAGTAAATATAAAAGTTTCTAACTAGCGTTTGGTGCAGCATGACATGGAATCTTTTAATATTATTGCAAACACTAATGTTATACACTATCATTTTCATAGCCTTTGTTATACACTCCGCGAGATATTTTCCACTGAATATAATGACTTTTTCATTTTTCATCTTATTATAGTTTCTTGCTGACCTTACTATTATTTTGTCATATTTTCAGGTCTGTTAGTAAAGAAAATAAAATGAATGCATCCCTTGCAGTCGACCTCACTGAAAATATTTTCTTTATATACTATGCATGTATTGCATAGTATATGTATATCAGTGACCCCAGAAATCCTTGTACATCAAGAAAGGAGGATTTTGAATGACTTATTCGGAAAGTAAATTCTTGATGCCATATGGCATCAACGTTAGCGAAGGTCACGACTTTTCTTGAAGCCATATGGCGTTAATACTAGCGAAAGGGTTAATACGGAGACCAAGCTATATAGGGTCTCTATTAGTTTCCCGAACTTCAAGGTCCGATAAGCGAAATATTGTGATAGGCGGAATTCAGTTGATCTTTTGTCGTTTTCAGGAACGATCGCATCGAACGTGCAGGAGGCTCTTATACGATCGTCGTCGAAAAAAGGGATGCATGCGTGTGTGCATAGCCGAAAATATCTTTATTCAAAATTTAAAACGACTCTCTAAACTGTTTGACTTGAAATTTACATGAGAAATTAAGTTCCGGATATAGAAGGCATAGTAACAGATGCGGATGTTTAACATTTTCGGTTTCAAAGACGCCGCATGCGGGAAAATTCGAAAGTTTAGTGTCGTATGTTTAAATTCAAAGTCTTGGGTCGAACTGCTTATCTGAGCAAGTTAAAATTTACAGATAAAATAATGAACATGTGGATTAAGCAGAAAAACTTGCAAATGTCCATAACTTTCTGTTTCAATGTTTCTCATCTGCGAAATTAATTTTTTTCTGTAAGGCTGAATGTATAACACGCAACCTT
This sequence comes from Hartigia nigra, assembly GCA_031001745.1. Lineage (NCBI taxonomy): Eukaryota > Metazoa > Arthropoda > Insecta > Hymenoptera > Cephidae > Hartigia > Hartigia nigra. Next base: position 35,318 of record JARPRG010000300.1, read on the forward strand.
ATGATTCAACCGATCGTACTTTATGATAAATCTATTTTTCCCAGTATTTACATATTTTCTCTGTCCAAAGACCTCGATTTTCATAACGGATTTTTATAAGAAAAATTAATATAGGGGGAGCTTTTGGGTTTTACGATGACAAAGTAAGGCGAAACAATTTTATGCAAAGAGCTTTAATTTTATATTGAAATTCTAGCATGACTATGGAATAGACTTTACCAAGAATGTTTCGTTCAAGTGTCTATTTTTTGCCCGTATATAGTTACTCCAACGTCACGCGATTCGGTATTGATTTATACCTTGAGATGAGAAATTCTCTCGTAAGCAATATCTCTAATAACAAAGGAAGCGGGTTGAAGCACTTTTCACATATTTTCCAATTCATTCCAAGATCACTATGAATTAAATGTTTAATCAATGTATCCAAAATAATCTTAAGGCTAATCTATTTTAAAATAAAATTGCAATACAGCGAAAGAGTGAAAATTTTATAAAATAATTATAAAATCTATATATTTAATAGGCCAGGTGATTTTTTGTAAGCATAACTCCTCTTAAACTACTCGACCGATTTTGACGACAAAGGTGTCATTCTAAAGGGCTCGAAGGATAGATGTGCCAAAACATACCAAAATTCCGCTAAGTGGTTCAGTGTAAACAATTTTTTTTTTGTTTACGGGACGTTGGATCAACGCGAGCAAGAAGCCTTTACTAACGATTGTCATTCAACATATTCAGAAATCGGGTTGAAGTATATGAATAATTCAAATGCTGTAGGAGAAATTTTCTACCCTAGTAGAAATTGAAACACGAAGGCTGGAGGGGACCTGAATCGTTTACCTTGTACTTAGTCTGGCGCCGGCCGGAAAAACTGTCTACAGTCCGACTAGAAATGTGATGCTTTGTCAAAAATGACCCTGACTAGATCCCATATAAAAGATGTATACATATATGGTCTGTATGGAAATTATATATGAGTTGAAAATATTTCTCATGTATATAAGAATTGTCTATTATTAAATATCGAAATCTCTATGCGCTTTTTCATATTAATTTTTCAATTTATTTCAAAAACCCTCATTTTTCCAACCTTGATAATAAAAAATAATTATAATGGCTTATTTTTGGTAATAACTTCGTTTCATTTTTCTTTTTTTTTTTTAATTTTTAATGAATATTCGCAATTTTCTGCAATATTAAACACTCCATGAAATTAATGGCATTTGTTACTTTAGTCAATGTCGTATATGTATTAAGTAAGCCGTAGTGGCTAGCGAAGTCTTTAAATTTGATAATAGAAATTTAGAAGTTACCAAAAAGAGAAGAACGGCCAGAGGGTAATCTGAATAAAAATGACTGAATTCCGATCGGTAAGAATGCATTCATCGGTGGGTTTACTGCTTGTTTGAGGAGGTTTAGATATTATGCAAAAATAATGAAAAAATTGTTTAAACGAAAGGATTTTAATGTACAGAATAATGCAACAATTTTTATTGTCTGAGAAGTATTTCATTAAAAAATTACACGTAGTCTTATGCAAAACCGATCTATCCGACCAAGGTTTCGAAAATTGAGATCGTAGTGTAGATAGAAGTGTGAATAATAAATATACTTTATAACAAATAAGTTTTCATAGCTGTTTATTACACCTATAGTACCTATTTTGATTTAAAAAGCTTCAATTTTTTTTATCAGTATAAAACACTGCGTAACTCGAACTTAATTATTTTCATTAACCGAAAATGGTTGTATAAAACCAACTACTTGCTGACGATCAAAGGTTTCCAGATAGAATTTCATAAGAAATATCGACTTCATCAAAGTCAATATTCTACTTTTTAGTCTGTCATTTTGAACTTCTAAATTTTTAGTTTAGATTCGTAATCAGCGATCCCAAACATCCCTGAATACCAAATTCCAAGTAAATCGTACGTAAAGATAAATGTATGCTTCAAAGGATTAAAGGGTCTTGCCAGTATTTGCGTCATTCAACATAGTTTTCGTGCTGATTACTAAACTATGTTCTTTATTTTGTGCTATTGTATTTGTGAAACAACGATGAATCTTTTTAATGTACTATGTTGTTATATCTTTGCCAACTTTCGTATCTTATACAATTCTTTAGTAATGCTTCAACTTGTATGATTTCTATGAAAGTGCTTGACTACTTTGTTGACTAGTATTTCGAACAGCTGTAATAGTTGAGTTGTCATCATCTCAGATCAAGACACTGACTTGAAGATTCAAACTTTTCAAATTAGAACTTTGTTTTGCAATTTGTTAGGCAATTTTTTTTATCTACTTTGTTCTAAAGAGATCTGATTTTTATCTAACTAGATCTATCTGCATCTAAAGATCCTTAAGTTTGGACAGATTGGATCTAGTCAGATCCAACATTAAAATCGAATTCGGGTAGCGTTAGATCTCAATACAACTCATTATATCTAATAAGATCTTCTGCTATACAGTAACGTTCAATTGAAGTGAAACAAGGTAATTTTTGTGTATTTCCGGTAAACTGTGACCAATTTCGAAAAACCAACAACATATTTATTAGGAAATTTCCTCCGCTTTCGAATGGTACAAGTTTCATCCCGATCGAATACAAAATGGACGATGGGCAGGGGTTGGAGTAAAGTCATGCATTTTGGGAGTTTTCGTAAAGTGCGAAAATTCGTAGTTCCGGAAGGAAATTCACATTTTTGATTCTAGCATGAGAAAGAGCATTTTTCGGCAATAAAAAAATTCCCCCTATAGACCACTGTAGTATCACTCTAGGGGAAGTTACAGCCCTTCGAAGTAAAAACGCTTAATTGACCATAACTTCCGAACGCGTCGGCCAATCTGGTCTAGTTTTTGCGTGCTACCATCTTTAAGGATACTACAGATTCTCGCAAAATTGTTGTTCTCAGAGACCATTACGTCACGAAGATCTCGAGACATGACGAGCGCACCTTAAGCTTCTCCGCCATTTTTCATTAGGAATGCGATGAAATAGAAATTTCACATTTATCCCATGTTTAGCTGGGATTTCAACGATTAAAATGCGCTATTAAACATTGCAAAATGAGTTTGTTAAGGGGTTAAATTTTTCATTTGAAAAAACGTCTGATTTTTGCGAGTTTCGTTCGAGGTATTCGGGCGATGATCACTTGGCGCGCGTGGTGTGGCGGTGCGCTGCTCGAGATGAAGAAAGACGTGCAGCGGGGCAACCGCTCAGGACCGTACACTCCGTGCTGGCAATAGAGCATAGCAGAAGAAGTTTTTTTAATTAATTTTTAAACAATTTTTTTTCAATTGTTGAATATTTATTGCTTTTGTATTAATTGATTTGTTTATTTATAGATTATTTAATTCAATGATTTCTTTAATTTCAATTTACCAATCTTTTAATCTCGAAGAAAATAACGCGAAGTTCGTGGCCCGCGTGCAGCCCAGATTTAAAGCCGATCGAAAATATCTTTATATTATGTTTCTTCAAAACTCATTAGATCTTTTTAGGTCTGATCGCTAGTTCAGTATAGTTTGACCACTTCATCAGTGTTCTTGACCGTATCTGTACACCCTGTAGACTGGTTCCCCTAGAAGAGTCCAGAGCCTTTGTGCCGGAGTGAAATTATTCGCGATTCGAGTGTTGCGTCAAAGCTAAATCCTAGGAACTTCTTGACAGTTCAACCTTAGGGATTTGGCTGTTCAGTCTCGCGTCTCGGAAACCCACAGGAAGCCAAAAAGACTCAGTTAGTGTACATGAGAGAATCATCTGTGAAGTTGCTTGGCTCAGCATTTCCTCACACCCTAGGGCGCCCCGAGGTTCACGGATATCCGAGTCACTAGCCAAGGACACATTCCCTTTCTCTGTATCTTCTTACCATATCATTCGTTCTTTCTTTTCTGGATCACCTTTTTGTAAATAGAATTAGCCTAAAATTTACATAAAACACGGGACACGACACAACAACACCTTTACACATGATAGGAAACATATTATAGAAAACACTAATTTTCATAATATCATATTGTAATCAACAAACATAAACACAAAATAATAAACATATTATTACTCTCTAATCTCGATATATTAAACATCTCAGTCTCCCGTTACATGTACCTCAACCATACAATACTCGTTATCACCTCCAACGACAAAGAGCCATCCATCCGACTCGAAATGTATAGAATAACACGATCGGAGCATTAGTAGGTGTGCTTCAGCACTTTAAGAAGGCAAGAACCCAGCAAATAAAAATTAAATAATTTAATTTCGCCCGTCTCATGCCGGGATGTAACAATCCAACATTTGAATCGATATTCATCGCTCTTGCATACGTAATAGTACATACATATCCACGTTATAATATGTAAAAAAAAACATGTTTAAAATGTGATCGACCAAGAGGGTGGGTGGTGTATTTTTACAAATAGGGATAAACTAACAACAGCTTTCGATAGGTCACTCAAAAATAAACTTACTGTACATTTAACGTTTTTTTCTATCTTGCATAATTTACGAGAGATATGGAAAAAACGGAAAATTCTCAAATTTTTGTGGACTATTTTGATTAGCTCTATAGCATATTAAAAAAACAACCTATGCGAAAGTATTCAAAAGAAAATTGTGCTAGTTATGAAAGAACGCAAGTACGTAAGAGCCGTATACATTCCAAGGTCTATTTTATTTATCATAACCATTATTATATTTCGGCAAACTATGTCGTAGAACCAAATGTACTACTCTTATCCTTCGAGCGACAAGTAAATTTTTATTGTTATTCCCCAAGCTGCAGGAAAAAAATAATTCGATTTCGATGAAACATAGTTCATAAAGGTTTTTTGAGTTGCTGATCATGAATTTGAGGTAAAAATTTAGAAATTTAAAACCGTAGATTTAATATGGTGGCTCAAAAGTTCTAAACATCCCCCAACTTATCAGATTTTTACAAAACTTAGTAACTAAGGGTTTTACGTGCAAACATTCTCTCCTATGTATTATGTATAGATTTTTGTATATGCTATGTTTATATGCTTGGTATATATTTAGCTTAATTCCTATGATGGCGATCTAAGAAAAAATAGTAAGATATAGTAAGATAGAGTATTAGCTATGATCCAATTTTGTATTATCTTCGTAGGAAAAACACAGTGTATGTATCATGTAACCATTTATGTAATGTATCTCGGCACTGTGATACGCTATAGCCTTTCTGCCTCAGCACTTACAATAATATCTTAAGCAACTTGAATATCGAAGAAAACATATCTTGCAATTCTGATTCAAAGAAGGCAATGAATTTTAATTTATTGTATGTTACAATTGAAATAATTTTAATATTTTTCAAATGTAATTCATTTTCTACTAATAAAATAAACTTTTGCGTAGGGCGTCTGAGGCGTTTCAACTGAATGCTTTCAAAACCTTAAAGATTTTATTTATCTTCTCTATGTATACATACTTACATAGAGTAATGACGCCAGAATCAAGAAATTCTTTAACTTAATGCAAAAGATCAAATTTTGAAAAATTATAATTATTTTAATTATTACATATAATGATTATACAGGGTGTCTCTAAATGGCCTTACTAACGGGATTAAGCGGTGTTCGGGAGGGGAGATAACGCTGATTATGAAAATAACCTTCTCTTTTTTGATGCTTAGTTTTAAAATTAGAGCCGTTTAGAGTTGACCAATCAGAGCGTAGCGTCAGCAAAAACGTAGGTACCTACGATTTTTGAGTTTATTTCTCTTGGGATTGTTTCACAGTGGCATCGAGGGGACTGAAATAGATTGAAGCCAGCAACGGGTGCCTACTAGATACAGTACCGAGAAATAATCGCAAGGGAAGGAAATTCAGAGATCGGAAGTGCTTACATTTCTGCCGGCATCACGCTCTGATTGACTAATTTGAAACAGTTCTAGCGATGTTGGGTTTGTGATACGTTTTGACATAGACTCAACATTGTCAGTCAACGTTCCACGGGCGATCAGCGATAATCTTGAGCTGGCATTGTGAATAATGGTTAAATGTTCGTTTGATGTTGCGCTACCGCTTGGCACAAAATGTAATAGTAGCAGTGCACCGGAATTGGTACTTGAGACCAGGATGACACTGATAAAAAATCTTAAATCGGTGCTGTGATTCACTATTGCCTTGATATTAGCAGATTAGCATACTCAATATCGGTTAAGTATTGAGCAAGTTTTGGTTGCCGAAATCGGGCTAATGCGATGCCTTTTGTCAAACTCGACATAAGACCATTTTGTCTGGTGCCTGGGATGACGTATTTATCCCATAAGAGTGTCCACGACATTTTTGCCGATTTCCGACAATTGCTGTAATATGGTAATTTTTATTGTTATTGTGAGCTATTATATTTTAATTTTTCCTAGAAAAAGATCACAAGCCATCAAACGTAACCTCAACTTCAAACATATATGCAATTGTAAAACTTTGACACTTATACAAAGATATGTCAACATGCATCATTAAGAAGAAGATAAACGCCATGAAATAAATAAATAAAAAGAATTATTAATTAACGATAAGTAATAAAATAAAAATAATCTAAATAAAAAATTTTTTACTTTTCCTGTCAGTTATATTTTGTTCCCATTCAGAATTCTATAGTAGGCTATGATTTTAATCCATAGAACAGGTTTCAAGATTTAGTAGATTCTTGGAAAACTTCAGATTTTCACGAATTAGACGAAAATGAAGAAGACGAAGTCCAAGAATCAAATTACGAGTTCAATCGACATCGACATCGACGAGGATTTTGAAGAGGAAGAAGACGAAAAGAAAAATCGTCGATGGAAAAAATATTTTATTGGGAAACATGGTACCAAATGGAGAACGGCAGCACCACGGAATATTCACATAAGTAGAATCAATATTATTTCACATTTAATTGGGCCCAAGAGTGATAAAAAAAAGCACAGAGTGTTTTAGAATGTTTTTTATTGTTTAGGAACGACACAATTTTGAATTGTGTACTTCGATGCATCAGACCGATTCGACATAAATTTGAAAGAAAGAGAGATGCTAAAGAAACTGAAATGAACGAGCTAATGGCTATGATTGGTTTACTGATCTTGGCTGAAGACACTAAATCAGCAAAATTGGAGTTGCTTATTTGTGGGATATGACTCGCTTGGGGATTTCCGCATTTAGCTACAATGTCTCGAAATAGGTTTTTGTTTTTCCTTCGCACTCTTCGCTTTGACGACATTCATACTCGACAAGAGAGACGAGCATTAGATAATCTGGCACCAATATGTGAAACTTCTGAACTCTTCATTGCAACTTGTCAAAATAATTACAGTCTTGGTGAATACATGACAATTGATAAACAATTACTTTCATTTCGCGGAATGTACAAATTTTTGAATGTACATATCAAGAAATGCTACCAAGTATGGGATTAAAGTAATTAATTTGACTGTTGTAAAAGTATGGTATACATGAAATTTCGAAGTTTATGTAGGTAAATAACTGCAAGGGCCCTATAATGTATCAAATAGTACTTTCGATGTGAAAAGGTCAAAGCGAAATATGACAATGGATTTACAAGCATCCGTTTTGCCAAAAGTATGCTAAATGCGCAGCTCTCAATTGTCGGTTGGATAAGATCTAATAAACGTGACCTACCGACTGCAATTTCGAAACCTAAGAAAAAAAATTCCATTCCAATTCAATCGCTTACCGAGAAGACATGACGGTTCTCTCTTATGCATCAAAACCAAATAAGCATGTTATTCTGCTTTCAACAATGTATCATACTGGGGACGTCGACAATACCAGCGAGAAAAAAGCCAGAAACAGTTACATTTTATAATATAACGAAAAGGGGTGACAAGGTGGATGATATGATCGTGAAATACACAGTGGCACGGAAATCGCAAGGTGGCCCTTGAGATTATTTTTTCATTTAATCGATACTACGATTTTAAATGCATACGTAATTTTCGTGACTAACAATCCCAATATAAAAATATCATGGAAACGGTTTTATCAAGATCTATGATTTTAACTGATAACATCAGTACTCGAGAAAGTAGTCGATTTAATGAATTTGCCAAAATACGTACGAGCTTCCATCCAAAAAATATGTGGTAAAAAGGACAACGAAATCAAACAACCGTCATCAGATCTGAAGCACGATCATTTAAAGCTCCATGCACAACATGCCTGAGATCGCTCGATAAAAAAGTGAGTACATGCTGCTCGCGATGGAATTTACCAGATGTACGATACACATGGATTTGATATGTCAAAACTGTTCAACCCTTTAGACCGATTATGATTCGGATTGAAAAAGTCATACTTATATATTGCGACGGATATGTCTTCGGACCCCACGTTGGGCGCCAAATTTTGCGACGTTATATTCCGTCGGCAAACACGCAACACTAGGGGGTAGGAGAAGATATTAGGCGGGAGAGCGTAGGTGATCGGTCGGTCGAACAAACTGAAGGTGTCGGGCGCCAGGTACCCTCCTAGGAGTACCACGAGCACAGGGGCTCGTACCAAAAGACTGCTAGAATACGGAACTAATCCCCGGGTAACGATTTCCTACGACTAACGCCACCAGGCAAAACTAAATCTAGACACCACCAGGCAAAACTAAAGCTAAGCGCCACCAGGTAAATCTAAATACTAATCTTAAGCGCCACCAGACAAAGCTAAACACTAAACCTAAACGTTACCCGGAGCACGCGCAATTTTCTCCACAAAGGAACTCGACCATTGTACGCGGGAACGGTACAGCCTTCAAGGGCAAACGGGAAGGTTAGCCAAGGGTTAGCGACAGACAAGTAGAAACATTCAGAAAATAAGCAGAATTAAGTTAACGCACCGAAGCTGTATTAAACGATAATTAAAGAAACAATAAATTCAGAACGGGGTCGCCAAGCAGAGAATAACATTTAACCCGATGCGTATGGGATTCACAAGTCAGATTAACAACGGTACTTAAATTAACTTAACAAAATTCATAATACGTGCCGAAAGGGTGACAGTGTCCAAGAAAAATTATGAATCGGGACGGGGCATGATCTCGACGGAAATTATTTCGAATGAAGGAATTTAAACATAGAATTTACAATACGGAAACATTCGCGAGCCTAAAACAATGTCGTTGTAAATAAATTATACACGATCAACAATATTCGCTAGAACGGAACGCAAGAAACGGCAGCGGAACGATGCTGCGTACATCAAATTGAGTCGACAAACGAAAGAACAATAATCGTAAGTTCTCGAATAATCAGCGTAATCGAAAAGAGTCAGCGTGACTAGATATTTCAAGAGAGCTATTGCAGCTCGAGCACACGCACCGAATTATTCACAATAATAAATTAAAACATATCATAAATTACACGGACATCAGAAAGAACAGAGCAGAATAATCGGCACAATAGATTCATAAATAAATTAGCACATGAAAAACGATATAGTAATATAAAAAGGTTATACGGGGTATTAGATTATCGCTGAACAGACTAAATGATTTAGTATAGCATAGGGCCCAGGCTCTAAACGAGAGAAAGCCGAGCGTCAAAAATATAAACAGAGGCCGGTCACCGCTAGGGGTGACAAGGACGCGACACGCTAGAAGAGCGTTCGCCCGTCAAATTTGAGATTCCCAGATGAAGGAACAATAGAACATACGGAAAGTGAAGTCAGCAATAATCAAATACGATACATCACAGAAACGTTAATCCAGAAAGAAAAGCTGAGATATTATACAATAGATAAATTCAGTAAAGTTTACATGAGCAGAATTACGTGAATCGCAAAAATAGATTTGCTCAATTACGGCAGTGAAAGTATAATAGAAAAGTCAGTTAGTCAGGAAGTATGATCTCTCAATAAAAAGAAAGGACTCGACAATTCAATAAAACATAGAATTAAATTATACGCTCAGTAATAAATTCAACAGAAATCTCAAATAAAGATGTCCCGTATAACACAGAGAATAATTATTATAAAGTAAATGATCGCACAAGGTAAATATTGCGGCCGGGGAAGAGTCTGGCTGACGAGCGACCAAGCCGGTCAACCCAGGGTCACCGCTCTAACAACAGGCAGATTCTAACGCATACGCTAGACGAACAATCCAGAACGATTCAAATTATTCAATTAGTTATCATGATCTGAATAGAAAAGCATAAAACAGAAAGATACAGAAGTTTATAGTAAGAAATTACGGCACTATCGTCCTTTGATTTAAAACGGGCGGAAAGACATTCGCCCAATATTCGATAAAAATCTGTCACCGGCTATACGGAGGGTTTAGCCGGGCACGTGTTCAACTATAAGCGCAATAAGTTCAAAAAAGAAACAGAATAGCGAAAGGTCTCACCAAGAGAATAGAACGCAATAGAATGGGCCAGAAAACGGAAAATAGTTGGTAAGTAACGTCCAATCGTCAAAGAACGGCCTTCCTTCCTTCTCTATTTCTCTCTCCTTGTCAATTCGTCTTTCCCTTCCCTCTAGAGGGGTTCTCAATAATTCAGCCGTTCGCACTAGCGTATCCCACACGACAATGATCGGGGTAGCGCTGCTCGTTGGCGAGAGGGCTCCGGGGAGGCTGGTGTGGCAGCGGAGTAGGGCGATCCTGGGCGAAAAGGGCCGGATTCCCACGAGGGTAAACGAGCGCCGACGGAAACGTCCGAGCGGCATCGTGCGGCAGTCCGGCTGGCATGGCCTATGACGGCACTGGGCCTGGCGGGTAGAAGGCTCGCTGGCTGGTCCTCGGTGAAGCGCGGAAGCTGGCCTCGAGCGTCGGCAGGCTTTAGGCCAGTCACGTTCGGCATCCCGCCTCTCCCTGATGGTTTCTTCGGCGGCGGACGAGTCGAGGGTACAGTCCTGGTCGACCGACAGCGGGCGTGGAGTCCTCTCCCGGGTGCTCCAGGGCTCCGGTGGTCCCCATGGCAGCTTTCGGGCCCCAGCGACAGCCAGGTCCGCAGGCCTTCCTTTGGGCAGGAGCTCCCTTAGAGTTCTTCCAAAGCTCCAAAATCTCCAGAAGCAGCAAAATCTCCAGAATCTCCAGAATGTCCAGAATCTCCAGAATCTTCAGAATCTTCAGAATCTTCAGAATCTCCAGAATGTCCAGAATGCCAGTCCTTGGGCCTCACGCCCTTCAGTAGTGATAGAGACTCGGGAGTGGAGGCACGCAATTCGCCACATAAGCAAAGAAAAGAAAATATGAAGCAGCAAAATAAGCGGAAAGAAGCAAACACCAAAGGACGACAGTCGACATTCACAAGCAAAAGACCCTCAAATGTAGAAACCAGTAAGTAATCGGAATTTCGTTAGCGGATTGTCGTGGGGAAGCGCACTCGCGAGAGAGAGCCCTAAGTCTAAATAATTTTATGCCGGAATTCCAAGAATCACGTCACAATATGTTGACAATATTTCAAATATCATTTTTTAATTCTCAGTGATATTTCATAATAATTTTATATCATACAGTTTTTATGATAAGATGCCATTGTTTTAATATAAAAACTTAATTGTAAGCAGTTTTTGTGGTTAAATAATATAGCAACTTATAAAAACAAGAAATGACATTTTTAACTGTTGCTTTGTGCAAATAAAAACTAAAAGACGGATTTTTGTGGCAATATTGTTTATTACGCCTTAAACTATATCACAACTTCAACAAAATACCTCGAACAAAAAATTAATAGTATAGTAGTATTAACACGTTGACTGCGTGTCACTCATACAGTAGTGCGCAATTGAAGTGGAACACTTTAATTTTTGTGTATCTTTGCAAAACTATGACCGATTTCAAAAAACCAAAGACATATTTTTTAGGAAATTTCCTTCCCGTTCGAATGGTAAAGGTTTTATCCCGATCGAATACGAAATGGCCGATGGGGAGGGGTTGGAGTGAAATCGTGCATTTTGGGACTTTTTGAAAAGTGCGAGAACTAATAGTTCCGAAAGGAAATTCATATTTCTAATTACGGCACGAGAAAGAGCAACCTTCGGCAGTCAGAAAACACCCCCAGTGAACCCTTGTAGCATCACTCTGGGGGGAGCTGCACCCCCTTGAAGTGAAAACACTTAATTGGTCATAACTTCCGAATGCGTCAGCCGATCTGGCCCAGTTTTTGCGAGTAACCATCCTTAACGGTAATACAGATTCCCTCAAAATGGCGTTTCTCAGAGACGATTACGTCACAAAAATCTCGAGACATCGCTAGCGCAGTTTAAGCTTCTCCGCCATTTTTCATTAGGAATGCGATGAAATATAAATTTCAAATTTATCCTATGTTGTAGCCGAGATTTCAACGATTAAAATGCGCTATTAAACATTGCAAAATGAGTTCTGTTAGGGGTTAAATTTTTCATTTGAAAAAACGTATAATTTTTGCGAGATACTCGGGGGCCATCCGCCCCACCACGTGCGCCAAGCTGTTGGCCCCCAAGTACCTCGCAAAAATTAGACGATGAAGTTATGGCCAATTAAGTGTTTTCACTTCAAGGGGGTGCAGCTCCCCCCAGAGTAATGCTACAGGGGTTCAATGGGGGTGTTTTCTGACTGCCGAAGGTTGCTCTTTCTCGTGCCGTAATTAGAAATATGAATTTCCTTTCGGAACTATTAGTTCTCGCACTTTTCAAAAAGTCCCAAAATGCACGATTTCACTCCAACCCCTCCCCATCGGCCATTTCCTATTCGATCGGGATAAAACCTTTACCATTCGAACGGGAAGGAAATTTCCTAAAAAATATGTCTTTGGTTTTTTGAAATCGGTTATAGTTTTGCAAAGATACACAAAAATTAAAGTGTTCCACTTCAATTGCGCACTACTGTATATGGGTGACATTTTCATTCTCACTTAGGATCAAGTGTATATACATTTCCATATCACAAAATGGCTAAATAATCATGCGGTGGTAGAACTTTTGAAAAATATTATATGGCAGTCAAAGTGTTAATAGTAATAAATCTTAAGAAATATTTGTATACTCTAACCACAATGCTTGTACAACTTATGTACTTGTACCTAAAATCATAACCTGTCAGGGATAGCCCGAGTAGACTCAAGATGTTCAAGAAGCTTAGTGTAACTGTTACGTTACCTTATACCCTAAGACAATTTTATTAAGAATATAATTAAATACTGTTTAGAAGGTAGTTCAGTATCCGATGGTCCCAACTCAGTTTGAACGATCGAACTTATATAACACGTTCCGTGCAGGACCGATTTTTATTGACTTACTTTTGGGGCGTATACGCCCCATGCGCTACGGAACGTACTAAGTGAAATTTGATTACAATTATAGTACGTAGTACACCTGCTTACTCCAAAGTTACGCCACCAATTTGTAACTATCTGGTTTTATGACAATAAATAAAATAATAACATTATTGTTCAATAAAACATTAGGGTAGATGCATCATCTTTAGTTAGGTGCATATCGTATGTGGCCATTAAATTAATTCATTTATGGTGGTATTCATTAAGTATAAATAAAGGCCATGACTAAATATGGAACAAAGCTACTTTAATTAATAGAAATCAATTTTTAGACAATTGGGTACTAAAGAGATTTGTTAAAAATTTCCTTTAGGGTAGACTTTCGTAATTAATAGAACAAATTTAATATATTAATAATACTAACTTTGATAAGCGTGGCAAAAAATGGCACAGTAGCTACAATTAGTACATCCACTCTATACCATTAAAACGAAATAACAAAAATTAATTTGCTTTCAATTATTAAGTAAATATTTCATGGACATATATAAAATATTCAATAAAAATATTCCATGAATCTTTGACTAAATTACCTGATTATAATATAAAAATTGCCAAGCATCGGTCTTATTATGTCCCTATAAATTATAGTTTATACAAAAATGTAACATACCATTCACGCATTCACAGATTCATATAACTAATTAAAATTTTAATATTGTGTCTCTTAATCTCTATCTTTCTCTCTCTCTTTCTGTTTCAAATAAATAATATAAATAATTGATGTAGAAAAGTAACTATACGCATTATAAGAAATCCAACGGCGATTCTTCATTGTCATATTCGGCAAAATACGTTTCTTCAAATGATGACATGGTCTCGTCGATCTGTTTCAAAGAAATCGCCATGAAATGGATTTTAAGAGGATTTCGTATAGAGCTTTAGTGAACATTCAATTCCGATTAGAAAACTTACACAAACAAAATACATGTGAGAGCATAACGAAATAAAATTAATAGAATGGCCGTAATGTATTTAATGATCGACTTGGTGGAATTTTATTAATTTCTCCCTGAACTGTTGATGATCCGTGAACAAAACGAACGTACTATCGTACTAACGCTATCGTCTACCTAATTTCTTCGAAAGATAAGAGGGGAACGCTTAAGGGAGTGCTATCAGTGGTCACGTGGTGGAGTTAGCAGATTCCGCCCAAGACCCTCTTTTTGTAAACATTGATTGATACGTACCGTGAGAAATATCATCGTTTCAACGTGATAACAAGTATCAGTTCGCCACAAGAGAAAGCATTGTTTTAGAACAAAAAAATTATTCTGTAGCCGACAATAGAAAATCATATCCTTGCGAATCATCATTGCATCGCTTCGATAAAAATGTATAGTCTTGCCACGAGACGTTAGTATTTTGCCGCTGTAAAAAACCATCGCATCGCTTTCGTGAAGAAATGTCACATCGCGCTAAGCAATACCGTCAGTCTGTTTCGATCCGGATATCAGTGCAATCTTCAGAAAAGCTGATCAGTACAAAGATAAGTGAGCTTCCCAATAAATTTCCATTCTTTTCCTTTTTCTCAAGAGAATTCCTTTATATAGCAAGCTCTGAGTTTCATTTCGTTTCAGCAAAATATGGAAAATAAAAGAATCGAAAAGTAAAGGTAATTAGATCAAACAAAGAACAAGAACAAGATTTTAAAAATTACATTATTATAATTTGTAAATAACACGTAATCGGAAGCCAGTGATTATTAAATCAGAGATCAAGGATTGTTTTCATCACACAAAAGAGTCATTTAAACAGTATAACGTTATTTATGTTGAAATCGATGAAAAACCAAATGATAAAGTAGAAACAATTAGATAGCGAAAAATTCTCGAGCCCGAATATTTAGTCACACTTCCATATAGGACTCGCCGGACGATACAATATGGCCAGCACTTGGCTGATCCATGATTGCTTATAATCGGTGAAGGATTGGATATTTGATATTGACCCATTTCTAACAAATCATAAGATGCTCATTGTTACTCACAATACAACGAAACAATACTTTTTAACCATTAATTATTTTAATTACAGTCGAACCCCTCTTTTCTTAACTTCAGTTAACTGAACCGTCTGTATTACGTATTTCGTTACCATAGTCCTATGGGACCATGGTAACGAATTAAGAAACTGGGTCTCACAGGTACATAGAAGGACCATAGAGTATCTATGAGAATCAGTTTCCATGCATTCAATACCGGACGTGGTGGTTTCGGATAACGGAAGAGGCTTTACGGCTTAAGAGAGAGGTTAGAGAATATCTGCGGGAGAAAGTAGTAAAGTTCGCTCAGTCGGCATTGTTCTACTCAGCCTCTAATGGCCTCGCGGAATGAATAGTTCAGACCCTCAAGAGGAAATAAATTTCCAACTGACAAATGGATTGCTGAGCTACCTAACATTTTCTAGCCTTACGATCTACTCCATGCGTTACAACCAGACGTTCGTCAGCAGAATTATTAGTAGGACGGAAATTGAGTACTCTATTAAACAAGCTACAGCTACATGCACTTCACTGGTCAGACAGGGGAAAACCTCAAAGGAAAACATACTATAGATCAAGTTGTTTGAAGAAGACGACGAAGTACTTTATCGGAGTTGTGGTAAGGGAGCCGAATTAATATTAGGTAACGTTGACATAAAGACCTCACACAATTCTTATAAAAATTTGGTTTAGGTTAAATCACTTAAAATTAATGTATGTGTTGTGACGTGATTTTTCGAATCACGGCCACAAGGCGACTCCGGCTACCAATACAGATAACGTTCTCGCTTTCAGGCTCCCTTCGGGTCGCCACCCTGCTCAGAAACTACGCTCTCGGGTTGGATAATACAGTTTTGCCAATGCTCTCGGA
>JARPRG010000300.1:51543-69755 GCA_031001745.1 Hartigia nigra
CTTTATAAAATCGTAATTATAGTTATGGGTGTGCAGGGTTGGACCCCTTTTCCCCACACCCTGTATTAGTTTTCCGAATTATGACCTTGAGCAAAATTTTGAGTCTTCGATTTAATTAACCTAGGCGGCGGGAAGCGGGTATCTGGTAAGCCCAATTGGTTATGTTCCAGTATATTCCCCCTATTCTGCCTATTGGATCGTTTCCGTTTAGTATCCGCGTTACTTCCACTATTCTCCTTCATGCTAATTCGATTAACTCGCTTAAAAGATTGATCATTAGTGTGATTCCGACTATTCAAAGTTTTCGGTTTTCCTCGTTCAAACTCATAGTCGCGGGACCTGTCCAACTGTTCTAACGCTTGTACAATTATAGTAGTATCAGCGTAGTCTATCGCCGCTAGTATTTCTTTAACGCGCATAGGTAACTGTTGCACAATTGCGTAATGCATTTCGTATACGCCCATTTTCGGTGATAAATATTGCGCAGCCATGACTTGATCATAAAAATAAGTTAACAGACTTCCATCCGCACTTCGGTACCTTCTCTCCTGCCACCGATTTTTTAAACGAATTCTTACCGGGATAGGATAAAATTCTGATTCAAATAATTGTTCGAAATGTTGATAATTTCGAAAGTCATCCCTTCGCACAACAAACCAACTCAATGCCCGTCCGGACAAACCTGATTCTACAATATTCAACTTGATTTCATTTGGAACATCTTTTACACGAAAATATTTTTCCAATTCACGCAAAAATTGCTGCGGATTATATTGACTACTGTCGGAGAATTTCGGTAGCGGTATCTCTACTCTATTCCCTCTTAAATGCTCAACAAGCCTCTCTACAATAGACACGCCGGAGTCACTCTCACGTGGTGATTCTGACCGTGTATTTTGACTTTCTCTTGCTTCTAATAACGATACTCTTTGTTTTTCGGCAGCTAATTCCGCGCGTAGTGCCTGAAGTTCACGAAGAATTTCGCCTAAACTATCTGGTATTGCTTCACCTTGCTGATCTGGCATCGCGACTTGTTTACCTCTCTTCGCACTATTATTCTCTTTCGCCCTACTAATTACCGCTATATCACCTCTATTGCTCACGCTATTTTGATTTTCAGCAATTAACTTACTCTGATTACGAGTTCTTGCTGGAGAATGCTTCACACTCATATTAATATTTCATGATTACGTTTATTCTACGACAATAAATTGCAAAATATAATAAAAAATATATATGAGTTCACTGGAAAAAAGAACAAATCTTTTTTCGAGCCTAAACGTTGGGCGCCGAATGTAATGTGTATATAAATTAAATATAACAATAACAATTGAAATATAACATTAACAATAAAGTAAAAATAAAATATATAAAACAGATCTCATATAACATTCAGATTTGAGTTTATAACGCAAGGCGAGGAAGCAGAGAGATTGTATTTTAAAATTGAATCGTCTGATAAAACAAAAGTTACGAACCAGTTAATTAAATGATTAAAATCAATAAATACAAATTTATAAAAATACTAACTACACTCACTCATTACCCATACTTGTCACACATACTTCACATACTAATAAATACATAAAAATTAAACATTATTTACAATAAGTGTATAAAATTGAACTTATCATATACGGGCGTCGTCATCGTGTAACATGAGGTTTATGGTCGTCCTTTCGTTTTGATTATCCTCCCATTTATGATTTATAATTTGTCCTTCTTTTATATAAGTTTAGAATGTTAATGTTCGTCCTTCCTTCCTTCTTTTATGTAAATTATCATTATTACACTTCCAGTGATCCTTGCGTGATATTGTATCTGTCTTCAATACTTTTAACTCTTACTACTGTACTTGTTAGTGGCTCGTAGACGACTCTCCGAATTCCAGCTCCAACTAGCCACTTGTGTAGTTGACTAGGGAGGGCATATACCTTGGTGGCTCGCTCGTTAATATAGTTATATTATAACCACCTCAAATATGGTTATCCCACTTATATTAAGCCCTATTATGACGTACTTGAAGAATGCGGAGATTTAGAAAAGAATAAACTAAATTTAACCGGTTAAAAATAGTTAATTGAATATCGGGGTATCCGGGTATCTTGATTTGACCTATTGACCAATGTGAAACTTTCTGGGTACTGATATAAGGAATAAACTTAACAATTGAATGGAAGTCTGAAAAAATATGCTTTCCGTACAATATTTCATAAGACCCGTGTTAAAAACCTCAATCTGATATTTTATATCTAAAAAAATAGACGTCAAATCATGTTAAAATAAACGATTTAAATACATTTAGGACTACTTTGTACCACATTTTAAATTCGGGTTTATCATGCTTTAATGGTCAAAGCACTTTGAGATAGGAACTTTTGTTATTCTTAAATCATCAGCTACATTTAAGTAGCAACATTTGTTTTTGTACGAAAATTAAATTTTTAGAAAAAGTAGAGCAGATTCATTTATAGTAAATGAGATTGTGCAAAAAAGACATTTTCCGAGGAGCTGTGCATGTCAGGTAAAAAAAAAGTAATAGGATCCCAAGAGAAACCGGGGGTGCTTAACTCCTTTCACGCTAGAACTTTTTTACGACAGAAAAATTATTTCGTACTAACAATCGCTTTCATTTCGTAGAACTACGTACGCCGATAGCACAATTCAATATCTCGTTCGATCTCTTTCCTCTCTTTCGGCTCGAATTGCTTTTGGAACATTCGAGCTTCGATAACACGAGTTTACTTCAAAGACAACCAGACTTCAAATATCTCAATGAATTGAAGTCACAGAGTCGAATTAAAAGCATTGTCGTCTCCAACTGGAAATAAAATCCGAAAGTTTATGCTCTAATACGAACTGCATTTGACACCGTTTGTTTGCCAAGCAAAAATATTTGAGTATAGAAATCCACAAACCCGTGAAAATTGAATAGCATCACCCATTTATAATGCATAAACTTGTTACGACCTTTCGATTTTTGCACAACAATAGTACCATCGCATGACACGCTTTAAAATAAGTCGATATAGGTTACCTCTTATACGACATATCTCGAGATAAGAACGTCAGCTCAGTGCCGTTCGTAAAGTGCAGTCGAATGCACTTACGGTATCCACGTCTTCTGGTGGATTTATTTAAAGTTCTCCGAGCATTACCGAAAGCGAGGAAGAATTTACGATTTTACGAGAAAAGTACAGAATTTTACATACAAATAAGTAAAAGCATATATGCCGCATTAAAAATGGTTGAGATTTTGTTCGGCAGAGATTATTACTCCCGTACAACTAAACAATAAACAAAAACTTCAATAAATATCGCGATAGCGTAAAATAAAAGATTGAAAATCCTCCTTTATATGATAAAGAAAACGTATGTAGTATGTACGTAGCATGGCATCTGACGTGAGGCAAACTATGAATGAGTGGTCAATAATAATAAGGATTCGACTTAGAAAGAAAGAAAAGAAAGAACAAAAGTTCTGAATATTTTACACCAGTCGATCACTCTAACGGCTGAAAATGTATTATTCCCCGAAATAGCCGCTCAGTCACTCTCAGGTCCCAGGCGTTAGAAACTCAGGGATCGTTCGAAAGCCATTCGAACAAAGATAATTTCCGGCTCACCCTCTCCCCAATTTACCCATTCTGTACAAAATTAATATTCCCCTGCGCCGTCAACTTCAATCGTCGAAAACCAATTGGCACCATTTCGGGCTCGCCAAAGCCCTTCATGCTAT
The DNA here is from genome assembly GCA_031001745.1 of Hartigia nigra. NCBI lineage: Eukaryota > Metazoa > Arthropoda > Insecta > Hymenoptera > Cephidae > Hartigia > Hartigia nigra. The sequence continues at coordinate 55,283 of JARPRG010000300.1, forward strand.
CTTGACAATTTGGCACGGTATCGGCCAAACTCCTAGATCGATTCCTACCGATTATTTGTTTTTATCACGAGATACTTCAATTTCTAGTTCATGTTAAAATACTATTTCAATTTTCCACCAATTATTTCTTTCGCGTTTCGGACGACGGTAACATGCAAAATTCGATACTCGTTCCAGTATCTCTATTCTCTATTGCTTGTCCAACACGCCTACATATATACATATTCTAACAAATTCCTGGCCTCGTTGAACAGTTCACATCAATAACGCAAAAGCTGACAATAAGGGTCAAATTCAACGTTTGTATTGCTCGCCACGATACCCACAAAAGGTCAGCGCTTCATCCGGCCATATGAGATAATATCGCCATGCATTTGGCTAGAGATTTGCAATGCCAATGAAGAAGTACTAGTTTACACTTTCATATAGAACATTTGGCGCATTTTCTTTCTAGTTCTTCATTATCAATTAAAATGGTTTAACCAACTAAAAAAAAGGTATTACAATTTTTTCGTTTGAAACTGAATTGTTTTATTTATTACCTATCGATTTACAACAGTAGCACTAGTAAGTAGCTATTGAATATATGACCATAAAAATAATAATTATACTAAAGGGTTTACCAGATACTTCTCAGGGCAACATATTTTTTTTCTGAATTATTAATGCCAGATGGTCTTAATAATGCTCCGACCTGCCTAAAGCTTCTACTTCTTTGTGGAAGTTTTTATTCTTTCATTTACATCGCCCGCCAAAACAAGCCTCCTTTACCGATGCGCGAGAACTCTTAAAATTTCTATTAAGGCCTTTACTTTGAATTTCTCCTAAATTCAATTTGCCTTGCGTATCCAAGTGTTAATCCTATATGGTTTCTAAAAATGTTCCAATTGTTTCAACTTCAATGATTCTCATCTCCATGAAAACGAGCTGACTCAGCTTTATACCAATGAGACGTTTATAATGTTCTGAATAACGATAATGACGATCGTTCAAACGAATGAAGTTAAGTATCTAACCAAACCTCTGTGTATAAAAGAACAAGCGATAATTCTGAAATACTCTCGAACCTCCCACTCATCTCATCTCTCATTATCACCTCGACGCTATCACCTGCGGACAGCCTAATTTATTAACCTATCATTACCTCGTTAACCATTGAAAGACAATAAAATCAGGACAAAAATTTTGCGACTCGCTTCTCCTCTTTAATACTACATCACCTGATTGAATCCTTTGTCACGGATGACCTGGTGATTTGGAATTGCATTTCTCTACTATCCGGATTAGAAATGCACTAAAAAATTTCGTTCTGACATTCAAAAACTATATCAGAATATGTAAAAAAACATTGAACAATCCTAAGTAAACAAGTTTCAAAAATCCTTCTGAAGAAATTATATGCAGCTTTTGTACAAAAATAAATACATAAAATTGTATATAAATTATAAATACCGTATGTCCCATCTCAAGTAAGACCTAGTAGTACACAGAATCATCAACTGCCAATCTCACATTTTCATGTATACTGTAACGTGGATCAGCCTGCGATTTCAAATCTAACCATTCGATGTGGATAGTTGTAAAGCACTCCAGGCGTCAACAGTGCTGTACTGGATCACAGAAATGCCAAACATTTCCGGCAAATGTTCGCATCGATTTGCGGGCCTTATGCATACTGCTACAGTTCCACGAGAATATACTTCAGAAAAGTTTTCTAATCCAATATACGATCCGTTATACGCAAATTATATTCCTACTGTATATTAAGTTTCCTTCATATAACATTTTATATAAAACATTATTTATATAACTCGCGCTGTATATTCAAGAAAATGCTTAACGTATGTCAAATATTTAATTTTCTGTTATTCAAACTTATCCAATACATATTAAAAAATGACGTCAAAATTAGTGTCAAAGCAGATTCAGCAATAAAGCTCATACGTGGAAAATATTCTGTAGAATATCACAGTTAAATGTCGTTTGTGAATTTCCGTCCATATAATCCGAATATTATTATCCGAAATTCACCATTCATATTTAAATTTTTAGTGCCATCATTGTTATCCATCTAGTTATATACAATGTGGAATAAAACGATTATTTATTTAAATTGTCCTGAATATTAGTATAGCTAGCTTCGCAGTGCAAGCAGTTAACGTTTCATTCCACGGAATTATATAATATCATGAAATAGTATTTTTTAAACTAATAAGAAAAATGTCCTAATCACAGGTTCAAAGGCATCGATGACGACGTAAAACGGACATTGATAAATAGAACCGGCGTAAGAGTAAAAATGAAGAAAAATTACTAATAAAGTTGAAGTAGAAACGAGTAAGTATACATAACTTGAATAATTAAGATTTTAAGACTACCGGATATGTAAAATACGTATCTTCACTGCTGAGAATATTGAAATGCTTCATTCAGAGAAGCTCTTATGCTGCTAGTAAACAAATAGTAGTTTACATCGGTATCTCGATGTGATTCGTACATATGATATAGTCGGTTTAATCTCTATTTGCACAAGAAGCCATGAATGGTCGTTAATACTATTGGGAGTTTACGAGAGGGTTTGGAACACAGACCTATGTCAATATAATTTAATTTAAATCATATTTAAAAATAATAAATTGTTGATAACAAATATAGCACAGTAAAATAAGAAAGTACGATGAATAAACGTTTATATGTGGAAAGTGTCAATGATGGCACAATGCAAACTTAATGTAAACTTTCAGATGATGGATGCTAAAATCATGAACTTACTAATATGAAAAGATTTATCTTAAAATTTATAAAATTCTACGCAAATTCTTTGCAATTTTTGTCAAATAGCAATATGCGTGGCTTTATGTTGAATATTTGGAAAGTCGATGAAAATTGTCAGGTATTCATGAAACAGTTGATGGTAGAAAGTTCGAAATAGTCGAAAGTATTTAAAATATCTTTTCATACGGTATTTCATAAAGGGAAAATCTTGAGCAGAATTTATAATTAAATCAGGAACATCACCCACTTTTACATCAATGCGTAAAGAACGGATATTTTGGCAGACACGAGCTTGTAAATAGTAATGAAACTCTGCGATGGATAGAGATTTTTTAAATTTAATTATAATGAAAACAAAATTCCAGAGTACAAGTAACATGTTTAAGTTAAAATAATGTGAAAAAATTAATTTCTTTAATAGTTTCATGCTTCAGAAGAAAAGATGTCGCGAAGAAAAACCAGAAAATCAGGAATCGCGTGTATCTCTCAAAACTCTTTAATATTAAAGTCAAAGGAAGACAGAGGTTGCAAAATATATTTTTTATGCGGACAAGCTATACTTTTTGCATGACTATGTATAGTACAGTATAGTAGCGCTTCAAGATTAATTCCATTTTAAGGAAACCCCTTCTTTTTTTAGCGTACAGGGTAAAAGAATCCTTTGAATAGTGAATTAATACCGCAATCTGACCATATATCTATGGAGATGAATTTCCAAAAAAATCAAAAATACTAAATTCTGAAAAGAAGAGGATGCTTCTGAAATTCCTTCACACCTCTGGCATTGATTTTTATTTGAAAACGTGAACGTATCCCAATTGAGTGTAGAATTGATGACGAGCTTGAAATTCCAAATGTTATTGGCATACTCATAGGAATGCGAAGCTACGTGAAGGTTATGGAACATAATAGGATCAAGATTGTCCATGAATCACATCAAATCGATTACGATAAGCCTAGTCTTGAAACGCGTCTGGTTTTACGTGTCAGTTATGGATTCACAACCAACCCCGCAATCACTATGGACATTCTTGTCACATCTACATAATATGTTGATTATGTATCTACAGGACTGTGAATAATATTAAAATTTATAAATCACTAAGTACTCGCGTTAAAAATACAATAGAGTTCCTCAATTTTAGTGTTTTGCTATTACTAAACAATTATAGAAGCCATGATTTATAATTCAGATGTATTTAATAAGAGGGAAACTATGTGGTTCATTATTGAAAAAAAATTCAAATTTGCCTTACAGAGCCTTCACAAGAACGATGGGGACCTACCTTTTTCACTTAGTTCGAAATTTTCTTTACTGATTCCTTCGAATTAAATATCAAATTATTTTGTTATTGTAGAGTCCCTAGGACATGAACAAGTTTATGAAAAATGTTGGCAATCACTAATTGTTATTTGCAAAAAAATACGATAAATAAAAAATAATGGACATTGATCCTTTTTTTTTCGATGAAAAATGCATTTAATACTGATCTATAGTTAATATAATAACTACAATTTAGATATTTATATTATATATAAATATATATTTACCATAAACGTTATATATAATATATATTTTCTCTAAACATTTAAAAATTTGTCGGTGTCATTTTTTTATTAAACAATGTTTTTTCTTGAAAAATATGTGAAAACGAATATTTTCTATTCTAATTCCAAAAGTAATATCGATATCTCTTAAACTTGTTTTTTGAGGGCAATTTAGATTACTGATTGCCAATCTGGGGTTAAATTTCAAAATGTATGAGTGGTCGTAATTGCAAAAGTTAGATCAATTTACATGACACTCAGTACTTACGGATTCATTTAAACCAGTCCATTTTTGCAATGTCAAACGCCATATTCATTCAGCCATTTTGAATTTTTAAAAGTTAGCCTGAGATTCGTAATCAGGAATTCCAAAGTCTATCAAGCATCAAGATTCATGAAAATCTAAGTAAGTTTGTGATTTTCCACCATGTTAAGCAGTCATTTCAATTTTGAAAATTAAAAATTCTAATGCCAGATTCGTAATCGTTTATCTAAAAAACTGTTAGAAAGCTATATTTTTAAAAAATCGTGTGTGAGAAAGATTAGGCTTAAAACAGTTAAGGAATTATAAGTGTAAAGAAATGCCTAGATAGCAACCAAGTACTATGCCAGTGCTATGCTTTTCATGATTCCCTCGAGCGATATGCCAGCCCGAGTCGAAATATAAACTCTGCGCTTAGTCTATATATTTTAAAGGAATATTTGTAGATTTGAAGTGGAATTACAAGATGGAGACTAATTTGGTAATGAAAGTCGGTTCTGAATGTACACATCGTAGTTTTGTCCGATTCTGATGGGTTTAGGTTCAAAATAGAATTCATAAATTATAATTTGAACCTACAAGTCCGAACGTCGAACGAAAATTGTTGACACTTCTCGCGAACTGTTACATGTGTAGACTATGAAAGCTCAAAATAGCATTTGAAAAATTGTTTAAGGTTTATAAGGCTCTCGCTAGAATTTCGAACGCGAGCGCTAGATCTGATGTCATTGTACTTGTCCTCTCGTAAGACGTTATGGGCTTAAGGCGGTCGTCTGGTGTGATAGGTCCAAAAAGTCGAAAACTTTTTACTTTGCTAAATTTTTTCAACAACATCTCTAGAATATGTGGGTAAAAGGCAGAGGAAGATCAATTATATGGACCAGGCATAGCCGATTGATGGTGAGTCAACACTTGTGTACTTAAACTTTCAATTGCTTTTTTCTCAAAACTACATTTTTCAAATTGACTGGCACGATATCTCAAAAACTACTGAACCGATTTCGCTCAAATTTTATGATATATTCAGTACATCCATAGTTCCAGCTCATACCATAACTATTGTGATATCTGTCAGTTTTTTTTTAACTAAAAAAATCGAAAAAAATCGTACTTTCATTTTCCAAACCGTGCCAAACATTTAATTTCGAATATTTTGACTTAATTCTGGTACCGGCTGTAGCCACAGGTCTACAGATTAAAATGCTGTTTGATTTTTGGATTTCAGATGGGCAGAACAGCCGGAATTATGTCCGCCGGTGACCAACTTTTTTTTCGCACGTGTCTCTTTCAAGAGCTGTAAAGTCGATTCCACTCCATATTTTGACTTCAAAAAATTCTGAATGACTGTCCAAATGTTAATAAATATGTAGTAAAAATTCCAAGATACTGTATTTTCATCGTTAGTCAAAAAAAAATTCTCCAAAAAAGCAAAAAACCGGCCGTCACAATAAGACGGCCTTAAAACAGAATTACTTTTCAGGCGGTAAACTGAAGTGCAAAGGAATTAAGGATTTTAAGCATCAAATTAGAATTTATATTTCGACTCGAAAGACTACAATAACTCATGAAGTACCTTAAAATACATTACTTTAAGCCTCTATTGTATGAAAACGATGTTCATCACTTGAAATAAAAATATTAATGTCGACGAAATATTCAGTGGACCTCAAAAATAATTATTCACGTCATTATGGAAAAATTTTGAGACGTTTAAAGATACAAAAAGTTATTTTTTACACTTGCGTATTTATACTTTTTTGCGAACTTATCCATAACTTTAGTATACTATATACATACATATTTCAATAGTTTTCGTAATAAAATTTAGAAGCATATATCATTTATTATTAACGAAATTATTATTAGTAACAAAATAGCTTAAGGATGTATGGACTGAATAGTCCAATCAGGCAGGCGTAAAAATGAATATAATATTTAATATGATTTCTTTAAATACAAGTGTCATGAGTTCGACTGAATTTGCAAAGAATAATAATATATTTATAACGCAAAGAAAACGTAATAAGAATGAATATTAAAAAAAAGTTGCTTTATTATTACAAGTTTTCCAAGAAGTCAATTTTACAAATAAACATTTCGCCGAATAATTTACGTCGTGGATCCGATTCTATTGTTTTGAAGATTATTTTGATTGTCAGAATTCATTAAATCAGAATTTTTCATGAAATATTCATTTAATCGAAATTTTTTTAAATATATCATACAATTCACGAATTCGTTAAAACAGAATTTTGTAAAATATATTGTTTAATAAATAGAACGGCTTACTTAAAAGAAGATATTCCATGTAACTAAATGAACGAACCTTTTTTTTAAATGTCAAGCTAAATGAAAACTGATTTAGTTAATAAGTTAAAATCTGATGAACATTGCGAATTTTTCGATGAAAAAAAAAACTAATTTGAAAATTGGTTTTCTAGAAAACTTATAATAACAAAGCGACATGTTCAGCATTCAGTGTTATTGACTTTTTGTTGGTATTAAACACGCACCATTCTTTGTCAATTCAGTAATAAAATAAATACAAATTGTATCTTAGCCAGTCAAATCAAATATTGCGTTTGTTTTTGCACTTCTTTAACTAGACTGTAAATCCCATGAATTCTTAAGCTTCGTAATCCATTTGAGAAATAAAAATGCAAATTCCCAAGAATCTGCCGTAGTAGATTCTTTACATATTTATAGATGCATATAGACAGGCTTTAATAAAATGCAGGTAATGCTCTAATATAATCATTATATAGGTTAATAAAGCAAAAATCGTATGCACATTAGCATCAACCTAATAGCACGAATTAATTTATAAATACGATAGGTATTGATAATAATTCGCAGTCGAAATATCTATTATTTTATCCACGAGTATATTAGGTATTACCGAGGAGTGCTCCGAAAATCAACAAATTAATGTGCACATTATTAGTTCTATCCACATTGATGGAGGGTCCAATATTGCATGCTGTGGGTGATCACATTTCGCTGTTTGCTTTATTATATGAATTCCAAGAGATATATGAAAAAATGGGAATTATGCTGTAACTACGAATCTAACACCAAAATTCCTAATGGTAATATATGATAAGACTAATCCGTGTAAGGGGGTTACAACGATACCAAATAAATCGGTACGAACAATAAAATAACATTAATTTCGAAAACTGTTTGAACTTATTAAATTTTTTATCTAGGAAATAGTAACCTTGACTATGCACTTTTTATAGTATATGAAATTTCGTACGCTATGCGTACTTGGCACGAGAATATTCTAAGGATCTTAATAATACAATTAATTTGTAACTAAAACTTATTACAAAGAACGATATTCATTTTTTAACTGTTTTTTTTTAACTGCAGTTATATTTAAATATCAAAATAGTTCGATTTAGACGTCTGTGCGAATTAGGCATTTAGGCAATTAACTTATACACTCACAATCCCTTCACCGACAAAAATTTTCAAATAACAGAAATCGCAGCATTCTTTGCAACATTCGTTTATACACAGTTATATATCAACAAAGTTCTGTTAAATCACAAAAATGTTATTCTCCACATAAATTGCTTACTCAAGTGTATATTGTATAATATTTTATTGTAAATTTCAGTTTTTATTTAAGAAAAAATTAAAAAAAAAAAAACAAGGATTTCGCTAATCTTGTTGAATAGTAATTTTATGAGTAATCAGAGATCGAATCAAGTGGTTGCTAAAAATTCAAGGAGAAACTACTTGGCCAACTTCAAAGAGGTTAAGGAATGGCGCCTCAATTCTAGTGCAAAATGCTTCGAATATCGTCGCGATTTGGAACGTCCCCGTTAATGTAATCAATCCATTGACTTTGATTCCGGAGAGATGAAGTCAATGTGTGCGCAGATATTTAATACAACTGGGTATTTCAACTCCGACATTAGAGGTTGCTTGCCTTTGCATACAATGATATCATAAGTGCTTAAATTATGATTTAAAATCAAGATACAACATTTTCTTAAAGTTTAAAATAATTTCAAAGAATTTATATAAATTCACTCGAAGTAAATTTTCGGATAAATCACGTTAAGCAGCAATAACGTGAGTGATGCCTAATCTTTCTATAGGGAGTAAAAAATATAAACGATACACGCGGATGACTTGAAAATAATGAAATCAGAAGTCCTCTAAGCGACGTTTTTCCAGATAGTAGAACAGGGCTCTTCCAGAGAGAGATATCGAAGACAAAGACAGTCGCAATTGAGTGTAATTTCTATTAGAGAAGTGTCACGGCTTCAATTATCGTGTTTTATATGGGAAGTCAGAAACGATTCTCTTCGCCGTTAACATATGAATGGATAACTTAATATGAAAAATATAGAGGGGTCCGTTTTCTCTTATTCGCAAACTATAATATATATTTATACAGAATGTGTATTAATGCCAGTGTAAAATTCAATTCAAGTCTGCAAAATCATTTACGTCTGGTAAATAAAATCGGTAAAGAACAGCCAACATTACATATTACTTAATAAAATATCAGTAAACTCCACCGCTTACATAATTTGTTTTTTAAATTCTAAGATCTCTATACAGATTGTTTATAATACAGAATCAAAGCAATATTTTGAAACGCATGAAGCGATAAAATGATTTTATTCACTTTGCAAAAACATTCCAAGGAAATAAGAAAGATTTCTCCATAAACATTAATTGTCTTTTGATAAGCGACAAAAAAAAACTAATTGTTTATAACTTTGAGTTTTATTTTATTACCATTGTTTTTTGATTTGGAGCCATTTTCAGTAGTTTTCATTCTTGACAATCATTCTTAATCTGAGGTACTTAAATGATCTTCAACAAAAATGTTATTGGAACAAAATATTCTTGATATCGAAGATAAAAAACTAAAATATTATTTACTTGCTGAATCTCTTTGAGAAAATATCGATTGAACGATGTGCCCAAGGCCAAAACCATTATTAATATTAAAGCTTAATTAGTACAAAAGGTTCGCGAGATGGAGATCGTTCTATACATATGATTTAATGTGTTGTGCCTGTAAAAAATTTCGTACAAATTTGTAAACTGATCAAACAGAAATTCCCTGAGTCGAAATATAAATTCTGGACTTCGCCTATATATTTCACACGAAAATTTGTGGGTTTAAAGTGGAATTATAAGATAGGGACTAGTGTGTTTATGAAAGTCGATTCTCCACCCAAACATCGTTGTTTTGTCTGCTTTTGACGGGTTTAGGTAGAGAATAGAATTCATAAAGTCTAAATTAAGCCTACAAATCCAAACGCCGTATGAAAATTTTTGACTCTGCTCGCGAACTGTTACATGTGTACACTTTCAAGGCTCAAAATAGCATTTAAGAAATTTGTTAGGACTTGTAGGCTCCCGCTAGAATTTCGAACGCGAGCGCTAAGTCTGATTTCATTCTACTTATTATCGCGCAAGACACTGTAGGCTTAAAGCAGAATTACTTTTTAGGCGGTAAATTCAACATCAACGGAATTGAAGATTTTAAGCAACAAATCAGAATTTATATTTCGACTCAGGTTATTACAACATATACAATCTATGTACATATATGCATTTACAAATGTTCTTATCCGTATACACGATATGTACGATTACACCTATGTGACGTTGTAATAGGTATATAATTTAAATATAATCATTCGGATGATCAACAAATACTATTTAATTTTAGATGCTGAGGATGCAACGTTATGAATATTTCTTGTATTTGCAATCTGATAATAGGAATATCTTTCATTTATCAATGGCGTTCTAAAATTATTGTTACGATCGTCATGTAAACTTGAAAAATTTTGGAAGTCTCATTTAGCAGTTTTCTTTAACATACAAACGTACACTTTTGACACCTAACGAAATAACCAGAAGTAGTTTACGACTAATCTTTTGCTGCGTAAGTTGTTATTAAAATAATAAAATTCGATACACTTCATTCATGATAAATAAAATTTTCATTAGATACAAATATAGCTTTTCCCAATAACCTTCAATCTTTTTGATATATGAAATAACTTCACTAATGTTTATATAGGATTATTCAAGAGTATTGTACCAATTGAAGTTGACTTATCAATTTGATTTCTATGGTAGAATTACCTTTACATACTGCAATACTCCTGAATAACCAGATACAGTATCTGTGTATTATAATATATTCTACATAAATATGTATCCACTATGAAAAAGTGCCACCTGGTTATTGAACAAGCAAAGCGCGTAACGCATGCTTTATCCTATTTCTTAGCACATTAAAGGAAATAAGGTGAATAAATATATTGCAGTGTTTGTAAGAAAATCTCTTTTAAAAATTTCCAAAATTCTTTCAAATAATACAAAGTAGCATTTATTAACGGATAATATCTTGAACAACATATACATAATATACATAATACATACAGGGTGTATCAGCTAAGATGCACGTTTGCGATTTGCGACGAAACGGTGCACAATTTCGGAAATCTGATGTAAGAACCATTGATTATTTTTTGATTGCGCATCGAATGGGCATAATATGATTTTTCTTTAAATTTTCGTTCGGAAAATAAAAAAATATTTTTGCCATTCCGAGTGGTAGCGGAAAAAGTTAAATGCAAAAGTTGTAGAGCAGGAAAAAATTATGCAGTTACAAAAAATACATAGGGAGAGCATTCATAATCAGGGAGATATTTGTATCTGAAATTTAGGTATTTTTTTACCGATTCCCGATAATGACGGAACGCCTTAGCTTTGTGCAGCAGCTTCATGCCGTACGCGCGATTCGCAATTGTTTTGAGGTACGCGTTCAGTCAGACACAAACGCCTACAAGGTGTCTAAAAGGTTTGCATAGGCTACGGCGGGGAACTCCTAGAGTACAAAAGCTATTCCTAGGAACATGTGGACACCGTAGGTTATGGCCAGGAACTCCTGGAGTACAACAGCTATGACCAGGAACACGTAGACTTCCTGCTTATAGTATAAATGGCGTTGCAAAACCTTTTTGGCGCCTTGTAGGCGTTTGTGTCTGACTGAACGCGTACCTCAAAACAATTGCGAATCGCGCGTACGGCATGAAGTTGCTGCACAAAGCTAAGGCGTTCCGTCATTATCGGGAATCGGTCAAAAAATACCTAAATTTCAGATACAAATATCTCCCTGATTATGAATGCTCTCCCTATGTATTTTTTTTAACTGCATTATTTTTTCCTGCTCTACAACTTTTGCATTTAACTTTTTCCGATACCACTCGAAATGGCAAAAATATTGTTTTTATTTTCCGAACGGAAGTTAAAAGAAAAATCATATTATGCCCATTCGATGCACAATCAAAAAATAATCAATGGTTCTTACATCAGATTTTCGAAATTGTGCCCCGTTTCGTCGCAAATCGCAAACGTGCATCTTAGCTGATACACCCTGTAATATATAATTATTCCAAAAAATATAGTCAGACTAAAAACATATTTGAACTTATTCTTTTTATTGCTAGCATATCATTTCTATAGTTTTTTTTTTTTAAGTAACTATAGCTTTAATTGACACAATCAGGGCAAAGTATAATAACTGCTTTAATCATAATAAAAATACTTTTATTTAAATGCATTCATCAAGTTCTCAGACGCTAGTTTAAAAATATTCCTCGCCCCGCCATGCGAGTTACGATTCGTACAAATTTAAGTTGAGTGGTTTATGTTTATATTAAAGACAGAGAGGTTTATAAAAATGCGGAGAAGCATTTTACCTGCACAAATGCAATACATATTCTTCATTAATATTTATACAATTTCTAATTGTGAACTATTCACTCAATTAATCCAAGTCAAAGGATCAAGCACTAATATCAAATGATGCACTGGCATCAGTTTCCTACAAGTCAATAAGTGAAAGTTTCATGTACAAAACAAGTCGAATAACTGTCAATGTTACACAATAAATATCAGGTGATATGACATTGTCAAACATTCCAGAAGTTTACCGAGAATAATATTCTTTTGTTAGTCGAGACCGTTTTATTCTAACCAAGAAGATACCAACAATAACCATTAAAATGACATACAAGGAATACGTTAGTTTTTGTCATTGAATCCCTTTTTAAGCCGCATGCACAAAGGCACATATTGCATGAGCAAGAATAAAGAATTTTCGTAAACTTTTCAAGTTTTACCAGTTCGTGTTGTCTGCAGAAATGTCGAGTGCACAAGATTGCAGTGTATCCCAGGAAAAGTGAATGGACTCTTCGAGATGTCTGTCAGACAGTGTAGTTTACGATCATCTTGGATAAGAGCGCGATAGTCGCACCCACAGACAAAAAATATTTAACAAGGGACTAAAGCGACTCGTCTGTTAACGATACAAGAGTCACAGTTGAAGAGTGGAAGGCGTAACAGAGTACAAGGGTCAGTCACGGGGCGCGTACCAAACCCAACTGAAGAGCAACGGTCTTGTCCTGTGACCGCGCCCCCTCCCCCTCCCCCAACCCACCGACCGTAGACAATTTCGTAGTCGCGCACGCGTTCCACCCGCCAGCGAAAGCGTCTACACCTTCAAGGTGCCCAGAAACGCAATTTCTTTCTTTTTTTTGTTTCCTCTCTTATTTACATTTCCACTAAAATCTTCAGGCAGACCAAGGACCTGACACTCCCATTTTATACAAACAACGCTCACTTGGTACACGTACAATATCACTGATACTATGTCCCTAGTCAAAATAGCACCCTTATAAAGGAAAAATAGAACGCCTTTACGGGAAACTTTCGAATAGCAATTCCGGCTTCCATTGTTTTTCTCGCGTTTTTTTTTCTTGTCATTTCTCGAACTAGGTGCTCGCCAAAAGTAGGGAATGCGTTGTATATGGAAACGCACTCACTCTATTTTACTAAACGAGGATACAGCTACGCGTGCGCTTTCATAAAAAAAGGGGAGACTTTATGCCCTTAAGGACTATCTTGTGCAGGACCCTTTTCGCTGTGTTTCTTTCTATATCCGATCTTCATTCGGTAGTCTCTCGAGGTGAAAGTTTATTCAAGTAAAACGTTCGATCTACAAACACATTTTTTCCCGATCTTCCAGAAAAACGTTTCTGGCATTTCCTTTCTTTGTCCTTAATTCAATAACGTCCTCAGCCCGTCTTCTGAATGACATTCAAATTTTGGGCAAGTGAGATTCTTCATAGCCTGGCTCCAGTTTTCCGCCTATTTTTAGCCACAAAGGTTACAGCAATTTATGTCTAGCACCAAAGGACAATGGTTTATTTCAGCTTTTATAAACGCCACTCTCCTTAAAGGATGTCCTCCAGCATCCCACTTCCTTTCAAGATACTCGACATTTCTACGCGACCTGTGAGCCCGTCGCATCGGACAAAATATGGGAAGACGAATCTGTTCTGATACCACAAATGACGTCAGCTGTGCAAGTTGGGATATTTTCGAGCGAATTCACTTGAGTGCATTTAAATTATGAGCAAGTCTCTTTCTATAGAATATATTCAATAAAAACTTATTTGTCATTGATATATTTATTTATTCATTAAATTCGATTTTCAATTTATCCTCTAATATATTTTACAAAACCCTTTTGATATTAATCTTTCACATCACGTAGTTTGAAATTTTTCGTAAAGCAACAATCCCACTATGGAATAAATATATTATACTCAACACGCCTTTGCATTCTATATTTTGTACAGTAAAGGTTAGTATCCAGTATAGTTTTATCCTCTAGAGTCCTTCTCTCACATCAGTTTCTTTTTTCATTTCCGCGTGACTTCAGCTTTCTAGATTTATCTCACTTCTATGTATATATATATATATATATATGTTTGTCAAAAGGTAGTTATTGGGACATTTTAAAAGGTATATAAATAAACTCCTAAAATGATA
>JARPRG010000305.1:116504-131865 GCA_031001745.1 Hartigia nigra
GGTTGTCGGTTGTCGGTTGTCGTTCGTTTCCGTAGTTGAACGCTCGATGAACGTGTCGACGCGTTTCGTTTTCGAGCTTGGCGATCAATCGCATGCGTCGGGATGTTGCATGCCGAGTTAAAACGTCGAATCTAAGAGGAGTCACACGGTTGTCAGTAGTAACACGCGGAGCTCGAGAGGGAAGAATGGAATCGCATGGGACCCGTCTAGAAACGAAAGAGTTGACGTGTACACGGCGCAGGTGATATCGGCAGTTTAAAGTTGGCATGGTGTTTATAACGACTGGTAGTGCTGGAAGAAGAAATATTTCTTGGACGAGAGCGGAGTGATCCCGGCCAAGGGGCAGGAGGGACGACGCGCCATGCGACGGATAAGCGGTAAGCGATGCGACGCCGTTCCTTCTTTCTCTGTTTAACTTGTTGGATAATGTATGTGGCTTTTGTCGAAAAATATGTAGACCTTACGAGCCATGATGCACGGTACAGTCACTGCTGCGCGCTACTTAACCAAAGATACCGAGCTATGACACTGTGTTCATGACGAAACGAACGTTCGCCCATTCGTAGCAGCATCGATCGTTAAGCCAGTAGAGAACGAAACGGCAGTGATCTCTCGCAGGGCCGGGGCGTCTCGCTACCTATATACATAGTAATAGCCACAAAGTATTTGACATTGTCCGCATAGTGTGTCTACCCAGCTCCCATTCACCCAGCTCTAGCTGCTTTTGCAATGGCATGGATGGGTACGTAGTACTATTATCCAGAATCCAGAATCCAGAATCCAGACAGCCCATACACGGCTATATGTGCTTTCTACGGCAAATTCATTCGTCGAGTGTCATTGGATTGCGGGTTGGTCTGTCTCCTACAATGCTAATATCTTCCGGATAATCGACATGATAAAGCGAAATTATACAGAGGATTATTCACGGCAAACGCACAGAGTGAAGCTAGCGTCGCCATTTCCTTCCTATTGTAGAAGCAACTTCATTCTGTGCCACCAATTCACTCTCGCCTCGTCTCGAATAACACCCTGTATATTGTTGCCTCCTCGCGAAATCCAACTTACGCCCCAGCTGATTGTGTGAGTGCGGATGCTGCTCTGTCCTGTAGAAATGGAATCGTTGGAGAAGTACGAAAGATAAGTCAAAGCATTTTTCTAGGTACTACTTCGACCAATTAACCAAGAATTTCGGTAAATTCAACTCTTGCAACATTTCAAGGAAGCACAATTGTTTTGCTTTGAATGATGAAACTGTCGAGTAAGGTTTGGTGCATTTGATCTTAATCCATTTTAACTTGTACGCTTCCATAATTGCACTGGACAGAAGAGTGGAAATATAGGCGAAACATCTCCGGCACGCATCGTCCTCGTCTTCGTCTGCGTCCTTCTTGTATGATGTTCTCTTCTCAGCTTCTCTTTCCACAAGAGTGCCTCCTCTCCAAGTTACGCAGTCAAGCTTCTCCTTTCTAGCGTCACTCGAAGAGTGCTTCTTGTGGTACTTTACCTACCGGCTGGCTGACGAAGGTCGAATCGCACTCATATCTTTTTCAGCGTCCCTGAGAGAAACGATGGTCTTACGTAAAAACCGTACACGTCGATCCAGAGTTGCCGTAGACGATAGGAAGACAGGCATCTTGGGCATATCGGTACTCGTGCAAAATTAACAATGAGGAGGATGCAGCATCTGCGTTCACGGTTATCGTGAATTCGCCTCGCGCGCGAGGACACAGCCAATTAAATCGTAGTGCTCTCCTTGCATCGGAGCCCCGACGATGTACACCTCGTCATAGCGCTCTATAATCTTCGCAAGATCGCTCCAGGTTACTGCCGTCGTTTCTAGTCGGCGGCGGTTCCCTTATCGCTCTTTAGAGAACACCACATTCATGGGTGCATCTGCCGGCGACATGGTTGCTTAAAATTTCAATAATTTTCTCTTGCTATCTTTATGTCCTTCAAGAATCCAGGCATTAATTCTTCTTTAGATTCTCATTAGCAATTGAGATATTCTTGAGAGTTCTCTGCACCACCCGGATTCTCGCAGATTCATCGGGACAACGGAAATGTGCTGCTGCCACTTGGTACCGGGCCGTGCCTTGTTTACACGAGTACTCGCGTATCCCCGGCGACGACGTGGCACAGTCAGTATGTTCCATGCTGGACCGTAAAACTACTACGCGAGCTAAAAGCGTACGGTTCTTCAGTTTCTTTAGCTCGCGTAGGCGCGCTTCGTCTTTAGGGTTGCTTTTCTCAGGATCACGTTTCCATAGACACAGGTGGGCCCGTACATCTACTACTAAAATGTACCACACTATTGCCTGAGACCGTCCTGGGACGAAACGAAACGAAACGAAACGAAACGAAAGAAAAGAAAATGACAATTTCCAGTGCCCCGTATACTGTATATAACGACAGAAACAGAAACAGAAGCAGGAGAACGATTGGATTGAATCAAAAGATGATTCATAGCTTAGAACTCGTTCTCATTTTCCTTTTTTTCGTGTCGCCATCATTCCATCGTTCCATCGTTCATCTTAGTTTCTGATTTCTTCATGTACGATATATTTAGTGATTGCTGATTTCAAGTATTCGTAGCATTTGTAGCATTTGTAGCATTTAATCGAAGGACGAAAAAGGGAAGGTGCGAGAAAAGTGATGCCGAAGGAAGAGGAGGAGCGGGAAGAACTCTAGTGAAAATCCGTAGTGTGCTTGTGAGATGGGAAGCTGTTTTCCGCGCGGGCGATATAACTCCATCGATCTCTCCTTGGTCGGGTTTTCTGGCAGTGTGTACCACAGTACAGTGTAGCTTTACATAGCTTAGAAGTTGGGGGTGGACCCGGTTTAAGCCGTGCGGAGCAATCTTCATCATTTTTCACTTAGACGATGACATTATAATGCCCCGACCATCCTGCGGGGCTCTCGAGGAATAAATGTATAACTAGCAGGAAGGCCCGTTGCTGCTGATTTTCTATCCTTTCGTTGCGCGGCTCATGTGCAACACAACAGTCTATCCAGTGTCTATTCCTCGAGTCTCGTCTCCTGACTCGTCCACGAGCGTCATCCTACTCCCCACTGTTCCAGAAAGGTCCTTGTGGCTCCATCCGGGCGTCTATATAGCATAGAGGGGTACCGACAAGCAACGAACTATACACGGCTGCATCGGCTATTTTCAGGCGAAACTTAATGTCGTTCTGTGCTCGTCCTTGACCGTTCATTGGAATGTCTTCAACCTCGAGGAAGCTTCACTCGGAAAACTCGTTGCTCTCAGAGTTTCCTCATATAAATATTGCGCAAACTGGTCGCTCAACTGAACAGTATATATCACTGCACATAGCACAGAACAATATGGGATGCTGATCTCTTGCGTAGTCACGAATGTGTTTGTATATCCTTTCGTTTCTCCATTGATTTGATATATATTAATTGTTGGGGGACGAATCGGTGGATCAGAGCGAATCTTTAGATTGTTTGTAGTTGCTCCGTTTCGGCTTGACGTTTTTCGGAAGCTCGTGCAGCTGCACCAGCTGCACCAGCTGCAGTGGAAAAGCAGGCTCGAAATTTGAGTGCGCGGGAACTGTCAATAGAAACTAAGTTTAATGTTTCGGCTTCTCTTTCGACAGGCAGTACATGTTTTTCGACGTGAACCCTCAACATTTTCTCAAATGCTTGTATCGTGTTATGTCAATGCAGTTTTCTCTGGTCAGATAAATAATAGAGAATATTAAATCGCGCGCCCGCGTGATCCATCTACCGAGGTCCGTAAAGATCGATCGGTCTATATACGATTTCTCCGTATGACGGGACACGCGTAGTCATAGATTTTTTCGTCTTTTACTTGCTATTTTCCATTTTCTTCTTGCTTTGACGAAGAAACGCGCGCACGAGAGTCGACGACGCAATCTTGTATTTTAGTCGAGGACGCGAGAAACCGTGCAGATAGAATAGCGTGCCGTTCCATCTCATCGTCAGCTGAACGCGCTTACGCGCGTGCACACATATATAATAATATAATAAAAGGAGGACTTACGATACGCAGCCGCCACGACTTTGTCCCACATGCTGACATAATGAATCAGTGGCGACCTTCGCGAGGAAGTAACACGCCACGTACGAGACACGATCCTCAGGTTCCTTTTTCACGTTTACTCGAACGAAAGATTAAGAAAGATTAACTTTATTTTCGTTCGTTTCACGCGAAGCTTTATACCCATAGGTCAGGGTTGGGGAAGATTTCAGCTCGATTATAAGTCCCATGCCTGTTTCTCATTCCGAGAGTCAGGGAGGCAAGCATATTAACGAATAGGCTTGTAGCAGCCATATGCTTGAATATAAGATACGTAGGGCCGTGTATGTCAAAAGAATGCAAAGGTATTGGTATTTTTTTAAAGGGATCTTTGGCTTGTCGCGTACAGCTTTTACATACTCGGACTTCTTTCCCATTCTCCTTGACTTTGTCTAGTTTGACTCTTGAACAGTCTTTCCCTTTAGTCATCGCTTTAAATGTCTTCCGTTTTTACTATGGTGGGCCTTCCTGCTTGCTCTACCTTGAAGTTCGAGACTTCAATCGATTTCACGGGTTGTACCGAATAACTTGGAAACGTTAAACCTTGGCGCGAGTTCTTCCACGGGAGCTTACACGCTGACCGCAGAGTCCAAAGAGGAGAAAGAAGAAGACGCAGTCTTCGTCTTCGTTCGAGGGTCTCGAGCGGTTTCAAGATGGCGTGGTATCGGTTACCGTAAGAGGATAAGTAATTGTTCCTGGTATGGATGGTTGTCAGTATCGTTTTGTGCCGCGTTCGTCGCATCCGCTAGAATATTTCTGTGTATTAAATTGTACTTTCTCTCTCTCTCTCTCTCTCTTTCTCCTTCCCCCCTTTCGTTGATCATAAAGTCAGGTGACCCTATATTGGCCCTCGGTTCTCATAATGAAACTTCTACTAGGATAGTTCAGGTTCCTACTGAATGGACTACGGAAAAAGAGTCTATTTTGGATGAGCGACTTACCTTTATTTTCTGAAGTTCTTATTCGAGTACTTGACTAATCTAGTGCAGTAGTAGCGTAGTGTAGCGTCTCGTCGGCGGTGCACATTGATGGAATCCAAATTTAACTACATAGTCACAGCCGGAAGCGATAAGTGTTAAGTGCAGAGCACATTCCGGTAGTCTTCCGTAGTTTATATATAACGAAAGCTTGCGGAGCTTCTTTCTGAGTAGACAAGATACAAATTTCTGGATGTGAATAAATGATAGGAAGAGGGGCAAAAGCAAAAGAGGGAAAGAAATGGGTATTAGTCGGGGAGAGAATGTGCATACAGAGACAAAATGTTATCTTCTCGGGTGGCCTGTATTCGTTTGCTGAATGCCTTGCGTAAAGAGAAGCAATATCCAAGTAGGTGTAGTAAAGAATGTTTATTTTTGCGCGAGAAGCTACGCGTAGGACTGCCTATAAGGTGTTTCGTCGGTCGCTTGCAGAGACAGATGAATCATGCTCTTGTATATCTGCGTGCGCTGTGCAAAGTACATCAGTCGACTCCCTTCGCTTTATATAGAAAAAAGAAGCAATACACCAGAATTACGAGCTCATTAGGTGCTACAAGAATACACAATACAAATCATTTATTTTTGAATCAGGCAGCCCTTTTTCGTTTGACCGAGGTGTGCTGCAAAGTGCACCGATTCTTCTTGCTAAGCCTGTAAGTTCTTTGACGGCCGATGCGATGACGATCTGAAGAAGGACTGCTCGAGAATACAAAAATTCGCCTGACACTTCTTCGCACGGACAATTTATTGGCGCATCTGTTTTAATAATTGGAGTAGAATATCGGGGATTAACTTTGAAAATAATACTCTTCTAATGTATTGAAATGCCTATTG
The DNA here is from genome assembly GCA_031001745.1 of Hartigia nigra. Lineage (NCBI taxonomy): Eukaryota > Metazoa > Arthropoda > Insecta > Hymenoptera > Cephidae > Hartigia > Hartigia nigra. Next base: position 122,379 of record JARPRG010000305.1, read on the forward strand.
ATCTGTCTCTTATAAACATTTCAGAGGGGAAGACGGTGAACGGTTGGTCAATGAGAAAGATCACCTGGTGGTGTCGCTGTGATTGACCTTCCTCAATAAGAATTCTTTAAAAAGATTATTCATTCAAGTTGCTTCGTTACGAAAGCGAGGTGCGTGCAGACGTCTACGCAGCACGCGCGTGTCCAGATTCTCACCAATAAAGGCACCGGCCACTGTCACGTTGACTTATTAATAATTCTGCGCCACTCGTCGCCCTTTTCTACGAATAAGCTGTTCCCTTGGTTCACACACTATCCTCTCTTTTTCAGCTACTTGAGGCTCGTACAGCAATATTTCCCTTGATTTCTCTTTCTCAGTTTTATCTGTGTACAAGCCTGGAGCGTCTCTCTCTCTCTTTCTCCTGGCAGCACCGATCGGCCCTGGCTAATTCATACGCGTACATTTCGAATCCTACGCTGCTCACGAACTCGTTCACCCACCTTCGACCTCGCCCCGCACGTTCTCCTTACCCATACCCTTCGCCATCTCCTTACGGCGAAGGAAACTGCCACCACTTCCACCACTTCCACCACTTCCACCACTTCCACCGACGACAACCACCACCGCGGTGGTCGTCATTGGTCCTATGGCACATCGCCATACTTTGAGAAGGACTAGCCACAGCCCCTACCTGGCTAAACATATTTCTGACGGTCTTATTCGAACGACATTCGACAGTCCGACAGTCTTATCCTTCGCCGTGCGATTTCTACTTCTTACATCTTATCCTATCGTCCTGTTCCAGTTTGTGCGTTATTTCTGCTTTACGTTTTCAAAGCAAGCGAAGGCATTTCGACAACTTTTATTGACAATTGGTTTGATAAAATTCATCAATGTCCAGTGGTGTATTCTAAAGTTGCTTTGAGTTTAATAGTGAAAGCTGTTTAAACATACAGCTGGTATAGCAGTGGCCGGTGTTACGATAAAGGGCTACAGCCAGTAGCCCTACTAGAGCCCAAATCGATAAGATATAAAAACCTTGGCGAGTTGCAGGTTCGCGCCCAATGACCAGGCGTCAGTATAATATAGAAATAGAAAACAGAAAGAAAATGATACAAAGTGGACGAGCGTCGTGCGAGTCGTAATAGATATAGATATATCGTGCTTGCTTGATCATCGTGGTCAAGAAGCTGATAAACTTTCCTCTACTAAAGTCTACGACGATAAATGAGGATGGTCCGGCGTGTTTAAGTTGATTCTCATGAAGGGAAGAAGGCAAGAAGGCAAGGCAAGAAGCTAAGAAAATGGCGATAACGGCCGTGCCGAGTTGCCTTGGTCCACCACCGCTACCACCAGGTAAACGTTTCCTGCAAAGGTCCTCGAAGAAACTTTCCTCGACCTACAGGAGCTTTCGGGATCCTGCGGCGGAGGCCTGGATGCCTGTTGGAATTCCTGGCGCTGCATCAGAAAAGTCCTGCCTCAAGACAGTGTCCAGTCCCGGCATCGCAATAGCCAGCAACCTTTTCAGAAGTCGCTCGGAGGGAAATCTGACTGGTAAAAAATCAACTGTACTGGCATCCACGCCGTTGGATAGGTGCATACGTGCGATATACGGCAGCTGGCGCAATCTCATGCAGAGTAAGTGCATCTACTTTGGGACGTGTATATCTCTAGAGTTTCACTTGCGAAGTTCGATCAGTTTTTAAAGTCGACCTGCTCACTGTCTTTTGTCCCTGGCTTTCTTATACTTGGAGTTTCCATTGAGTTTCTCAAGTGGAAGCTTGATTTTCTGCGCAGTACAGTGCAGCCTCTCTAGGATGTCGTAAATGGGGCAGGGAGTACGTGTACCATTTATATTCTCCTCGGTGTGTGGCTACTATATGGAATCGATCGGATCGGATCTCTCAATAGATGGATAAACTAGTCCCCAGCCTTCTCTATCTCTGGTGTGCGTGTATTGCGGGTCGCCCCCTTCCTTCAGAGATACCATTCGCCTCGATAAGGCATTTTCCCAATAGACAAAGTAAGGCTGCCATAGTAGCAGCAAGAGCATATTTACGCCGAGTGAGAATCTGCATCTTTGAGATTTCGAGATTGACATGCGTACTTTCAATCGCTAGTATAAATCTTAAGGATGAAGCTTGCACGCACGTCCCCAAGATTTCTCGAGTGTCTAAGGTTGCGTGTCTCTGCTCGTTCTTGACATGAGTCTTGAACGGGTTGCGACGGGGACAGAGGCTCCTCCAAATCCCGAGAACGAAGTAATGAGGAAAAGACGTTTCTCAGGGTTTTCGAAAGAAAGTATCAACTCGGTCGTTGTTTATGTGCGTGTATACGCGGTATGTGCGGTATGTGCGGTATGTGCGGTAGCATGCGTCACGTCTCATAATAATTGTCGTAGATCGTAGATCGTTGATCGCGTGAATTCGCACAATTCGCACAATTCGCGAGTATGGCCAACATTAATCAATGGATTCATCGTTGATTTCATTCTGGTCGACTAATTAAGGAATAACCGCTGTAACCATTAGAGTTAACCTCCGTCCGGTAGACGCATACATTTTAACTATCCCTCTTTGTGTACTGGTACTGTGTGTACGCACACTTATGTTCGCCTGCTGTTCTATTGCGAGAGCCTTCACGTAATAACATCGTGCAGCGCGGAGTTATAAACAGAGCGCCCGACCTTTTTTCTACTTTATTTTATTGTCAGAGACATTAAGAATCCAGTGCGCGGTCTACATTATCCGCTTCCTATAGTTTTACTTTACCCGGTGGAGGACTACGAATACGTTACATAACTCAATTGCATGAGTGAACTTTTCGAAATTTCTCTCTCTCTCACCCTTTCAAAAAATGTACGTCGTTCAGAAGAGGCAAGAAAAATGAGGGAAAAACGTAAAAATGTAAAAATTGAGCAACCTGTTGATATCCGTGTCAAAGTATATTTGCATATCTATCGGTACAGCCCTTTCGTAGTATTTTTACAAAATGTAGCTCGTGCATAATTCTCCTCGACTTTTGTCGAGATGCAACCGAGTCGAAAGGAGCGAAAGAAGCGAAAGAAGCGAAAGAAGCGTTCGATAAATGACATGCTGTGATGTTTTCTCATTGTCTCTGTCTCTCTGTCGCAACTCTGCGTTTCGCTTGCTTTAGTCGCGAGTCCCCGTGACAGTGGCCGTTAGCTACTCACTCTTATAGCTCTCGTTATACTTTAGCCTCACCGTGCCTCTGATTTTTTCATTTCGCGCAACCAATGAGCACAAATGGTGTCTCCTCTTTGCAGAGTTCTTTCTCTGCAGCGTTCCTACCTACCTCGATGTCTTCTCTCTTATTCGTTACGCCACCTTCTTTTAACGCCTACACGAAAACTCTTGCCACCCACCCACGTTCGAGAAGTCTTGCGAAAGTATCCTCACGATTTCCGGAGTGTATACGAAAATAGAAAGAGAAACAATCAGGATCCTTATAGTTTGTACCGCTGATTAGAATATCCTCAAAAGAGTAAATGAAAAGAAAAAATCTTCCTGAGTAGGATTACTCGAGTTTCTTGATACAAGTATAAGTAAATGACTCTTATTCGCAGTACATATCCATAGCACACCGGGCTTAGCTACTAGAATCGCTGCGTAATATTGTAGGCCATAATACGCTGGCTGGCTGGCTGCTGGTAGTCGTTGCATCACCGCGCCAGGACCATCCGGGGTCCGCGTTGCTGTTTGCTCTGATCTTCGCACGAGTGCATTATTCCTTTGACTTACTTATTTTCACATGTAAATTGCACGTGCGTTTTCACGACGCCACTTCCCGTTCTTGTGCTCGTGAGAAGAACGCGAACTGATTTCCTAAGATGTCCACCGCGGCTGGGAAAGAGAGCAATAAAGACATTTTTTGAGGGCTCGACTCTTAGGCGGTCGGTTCCATCATCCATCCTATCGTCAGTCGCAGCGTCTCTTCCAGGTTGAAGACAGCGTTCAAATTTGTTGAACTTGCTTCTCCTGTGTTCTGGAGTGATCGCTGAATGACCGTTGCGTCTCAAGGTTATAAGAATCGGAGGATTGAAAAAGAGGAGTTACACTGAGAAAGGTTAATTAATCTCTATGAGACTGTCTTTTCTGGGAATACGGAAGTATCTCTGGTACGTAAGACTCTAACACTCTGTCGCTGGTGGTCTTGGCTACTACGGCTGCTGTTCTCCTGCCAGTGTGTGTTAGTGTTGCGCCCGTTGGTTGGCCAACTATGAACCACGGGTTTTCCAGACCGAGAAACTGGTTCGCTTTAAATTTAGACGGCGTCCTACGCCGATGAGAACCTGTTCCTCCTGGTGCATGCAAGTACATTTTGACGTCGTGTCGAAGGAAGGACTGCTGCAGCACGCTCTCTCGCGAGTAAAGTCGCTAGGACGACGCGATCGGGGAGAAGAGAAGAAGGGCAATGGTGGAACGAGAGGCTAAGTATGCTTAGGGATTGAGGGCTGGCGTCCTCGTCCTCGTCCTCGTCCTCGTCCTCGTCCTCACTGTATTATACATAACTTATTTCTTCCAAGCGGAGATAAAATATTTTTGAAGGTCCAGTGTCCCTCGTAGAAATGCAGTTCTGTAGGTGCAGCAGCAGTGATGTACCTGGATAGATTATTGAAATATTTCATTATGTTTCAGTTGGCGGTATGAGTCGGCCGTCGAAAGCCGTTACTCAAGCGAAGAAGGTGGCTCCACCAGCAGTTCCTGACGTCTTTCGCCATTCGGGCTCGAGTTTTGGCTCGGCTGGCTACGCCAGCAGCGAGGATGGCTGTTTTCTGTCCGGTAGCGGTAGCAACGGTGGCGGTGGAGTCGGCGACGATGGGTCCTACGGGATGCCATCGGGGAAGAGTCCTGGACCGATCTTCACGCATCCAGGATTTGCTTTTCCACCCATTGTTGGAAAGTATGCCCATGCCGAAGATCAGGGTATGTTAACGTGTCTTTCTAGTATGTGTGTATATACAATACATATATTGACGAATAACAGAGCTTGTATGCACCTTCCTCGAAAGACCATACCAATCCTGTCTCTTTATTTCTGGCAGGTATCGACATGACTCAAAGTCCAGGAAGAGACAGTCCTGGAAGTTCGGGATCAGGTTCCGGCTCAAGACATTCCACTGCCTCTTTGGACTCTGGTAGAGCCTCGGGCTATCACCTTGGTCCTAGGGGACCTGGAGCGCTTGCCTCCTCCCCAAGGTGTTCCATTAGTTCGTTAGGGAGTCATCCGGATCGACCGGCCGACTTGGACGTCGTTCACGCATGGCTTACCGAATTACAGCTTGAGGAATATTTTCCGCTTTTTGCCACTGCGGGTTATGACCTCGCCACTATAACTCGTATGACACCCGAAGATCTCACAGCTATAGGTGGGTGTTTTCTTACAGGACATTATTCTTTTGCTTTCGATTTTTTCGTAGGTCATCACTAATTCTCTTATACAACTTGCGGCTAGGTATTAAGAAGCCTAATCATAGGAAGCGCCTAAAGGCGGAAATTGACAACTTAAACATCGGAGATGGTCTTCCGGAACACGTCCCTGGTTCCCTCGAAGAGTGGCTAAGACTACTGAGACTCGAGGAGTACTTGGGTGCGTTACATCAGCAGAGTATGCGATCTGTCGAGGATGTTACAACTCTGACTTGGGAGGATCTTGAAGATATTGGCATAGTCAGACTCGGGCATCAGAAAAAGCTTCTTCTGGCCATAAAGCGTGTTAAGGATATTCGGGGTGGTAAACGTATTCAGCCGTTGGATCTTGCACGACTTCCTCCGCACCCGGGCCACACACAGGTTAGACGTCGCATTTCAATTGTTAGCTAATTTTACAAGAGGTCGTAAAACCTCCTCTATCAACCATAACCTTTTCATTCTTTATTAGGACGTTGTAATTCAGCGGTCTGGTCCTGACTTGCCATCACCGGACGAGGACTGCTCGTCGCCTGTCCTCAGATCTTTCCAAAGAGCCGGTGGAAGTTCTGCTGGTGGGAACGATACCTCTTCCGGCAATGCATGGAGAAGTATGTACGCAGCATTGCCAGCTGGCTTAGATTACAATACAATGGGAAGAGGACCAAGAGGAAAATCCTTGGAAAGCCTTGAGGATGCACCTCTTGCCTATCCACCGTCTCCAGCACCCTCATCCTCGTTAGCGCACGGACAGCCTGTCGAATGGCGACCTCGAAGCTTCGAAGATGGCGATCTCACTCCTACAAATGAAGCTTCCATCGTCGAAGCTGGCGGCGGCGGCGGCGGCGGCGGCACCCTGCCCAGACCTAGACACTGTCTCGTACGTCCGCGACCAGTTGCGAAGGTAATCAATAATTAAACGAGATACTGATATTAAGAACTTCATATCACAAAATGTCTTCCAAATGACACAGGTTACGGCAACTCCAGGGCAGTTTAAGTCTTTGCCAAGAGATTTCGACAACAAGTATCAGTTAACATACGGTTTGGAGAGCAGTCCTCACTTGTCGAAGCGTCGACCGCCATCGCCGCCAAGACGTCAGAGTTCACGGGATATGGGATCGTCGTCCGCGACAGGAGTGGGTCAGAGCGGCACCAGTGACGTCGTGATAGACTGTAGCGGCCCTGTACCCACCGCATCGTGCGACGACCATCACCATCATCATCATCATCACCATCTTCATCATCATCATCATCCGCCGCCGGCTCCTGCGCCAGCCCCGTCCACGCCACCGCAGCTAAATAGACCTCCGTCTTCGATGTCGCGATCCTGGGGTAGTGTCAGTGTCAATGTCAACGAGGAGCACGAGCTCATAGCTTCTCTCGCCCTGCAGCATCGCAATGGATCGGACGCTAGTTTCAAGGTAATCGCTGTTCCTGATAAGAACTTTTCTTTATTTAATCTCCGTTTGTCATTAATATTTACGATACCCATTGCGATTGGTTTTCTTGTTTGACAGTCAAGCTCGAGCACGGAATCGGATTCATTGCCCTTTGCGAACGAAAACGCCGGCACGATAAAGCAGCGTGCTGCGAGAGCCCAAGAATACGCAAGCAGCAGCCCTGGCACCATGAGCAGCCACGTTGTGAATCACCATTCTCTGGTGAATAGCAGCAGCGGCGAGCCCGCGGATGTTCTCAATGACATCGGAAACATGCTGGCCAACCTAACGGACGAGTTGGACGCGATGCTGGAGGAGGAGAAACGGCAAGGCCTCAATCCATAGTCGTCAATGCCTTCTTTGCTCGTGCATTTATCTCAATTCTTAAGAGTTTTGCCATAAGATGAGGAGGAGAATTACTATGACGTTTTGTCGTTCGCGCGACAACAAGACACATTCCCCGAGGATTGCGCCATGGGAATCGACTGATAAAAAACAATAAATAGTTGAAAACCCTGGAGGAGTGGACGGAGGCACGATCGCTCAGGAAAGTTTTGGCACGATTCCTTGACTACATTTCTTTTCGACCACTTGCTACTTGGATGACATGACTCTTGGTCCGTTGTGTGTTAATTATTCGACTTATTTTGATGTTTCTTCTTGTTTCCCGTTTGCTCCTCGCTACTCTCGCCGCTCAATGGAAGCTTGCGTCACGATTGGCGAGCGATCGGGTCGTCCGGAGTTTCGAGGCATCGCGAGGTTCCCAGAGAACTCGCGTTACATCGGTGACAGGGTGACAGGGTGACAGGGTGACAGGGTGACCGCGGATTAGAAAGGCCAGCGCATAAACCTCATGGCGTAGAGAGATAAGATTATTTTTTTCCGGCTGCTAGATTCGAGAATATCGCGCGTCTACGCTGCACAGGGTAGAAATTCGTGTTTCGCGATGTGTAGTACATGTATGTACACAGGTCGTGTTTCCCAGGCGTAACAAAAAGAGGAAGAAAGGAAAGAAGTAATGAAATGAAGATTATTATAGGCGAAGTGCCTTTAAGGCGATTCCCGATCGACGGGATTCCACTGTTCTATTATTTTTTTACGCGTATGCATTTTCCTTTAGTTAGGATTACATAGTTTAACTTGGAAAAAAAATATATCCTTTACACATAAATTAAATTTATCAAAGTATTACGAATGGCATCCACCCACGTGTTCTTGCCTATACACGCAAACCTTTGCATTTATTAGGGAGTTTCCTTGTTTTCCTTGTCTCCATTGCTCTCTGGGAACTTCGTACGAATTTCAATACATTCCACAGAAAGTTTTCCACTCTATTATCATGTCCGTCCTTGCACCAGGGTGCACAGGCGAGATGTCCGCGTATCGCAGCAATTCCAGAGATTGATTTTTCTTTTCTTTATCTTTTTTATCCTCTCTTTTTGTCGATCTTAAGAACAGCCAGCGATTCTACTTGGTGGTACACGGGTGGTACACGAGTGGTACTCGTCGGTAAGCCTTAGCGGCTATGTAATGTATTGCTGTTGGTTGGTCAGGACGGGCATAATCTTAGTTGTGTATTAAGCGCGGGCTTTTACAATGGCTGGTATAGATTAGTGAAGCGGTGAGACTGTAAGCATCAAGGAAAGGAGGGTGGCTGTCGACGAGTGTCGTCTTCCACGAACGAATGTGCTAACAATATATTGACCGCAGAATTATTATTGATAATTAATGGAGTAAGCGATAAGCATCGGTGGCGCACTCCGTTGCTTCTTCGTAACACTGCAGAGTGCTGTCGAAGTCTTGCTAATTCTTTCTCTATATTTATTTTTTTCGTTCGAATACCAGGAGTAAAGGGAAAGGAAATCATAATGAGCTCCGTTACCCTACGATGGCAGAGATCATTAATAATAGTAATGCACGTGCATCGACACGAAAGAGACATACGTCTAATAAAGAACGGCTAAGGAACAGATAAATGCATTTATAAACAGAGATACATACGAGACCCTTAAGATACAATTTTAACGTTTAAGATTAATTAATTGAATGAAAAAAAGACATGGGCCTGGAGAGCGTCAGGACTTGTCTTGTTAACTATTATATGCGTGCGCGTGTGCCAGTGAGCGGGTGGGTGGGTGTGTGTGGGTGTGTGTGTGTGTGTGTGTGTGTGCAGGCGCCATGGCTGGAGCTATCAATTTGACAATTTATCTACTTTTATACGAACGTCCATTTTCTCCGTAAGAGTTCTCGGGACCTTTTGATGAAGCGAACGTTAGGGATAAAAAGATGTCATTTTTATATGGATTACGTGTAGCAGCTACGCGGAGAGCGCAGTGTGTAGATAATCGACGAGGCATTTTTTTAAATACGACGAGATGACGACGCCCTATTTTTTTCTACTTATATATCATACAGTGCTATTGTAATTAAAAGACTGGTGGCATTTTTGCATGCGGCAGGGAATACACTGTGCTGTGGAGTGAGTCATTTTCTATAAGTCGCCGTTTGATTTTCCAAAAATGTCTCATTGCTGCGGTATTAGTTTGGCGGTGCTTCTTCCGATTGTGGGCCAGGTTTTTTAATGCGCGTGTTTCTGCTTCTACGCATAAAACGGGACTTGCATTGTATGTGCACTGT
>JARPRG010000305.1:180525-192079 GCA_031001745.1 Hartigia nigra
CAATCGGCCTCTGACAATGTTTTCCATTTTAGGACATCGTTCAGGCTCACTGTACACTAAGGATCATTAATGTCTGGACTTATTGAATGCGTATATCAATGTCTGTAACGTTCAGCCATTAATAACGTTGAGTATAATATGTAGCCAATACTACTGTTACGAGCACAGTTTACCAGGTTAGGGAGGTGCCGCACTAACGAAAACGTAAGACGTAAGATGACGTACATGCGGCTTGCAGCATGTGTCAGATCAATCAAATAAGGATTTTCCACACTCACATATATTGTATGTGTTACAGCTTACGTTTTATATTTTCTTATGTGCGGCATACCTCAGCGAAGTAATACCTATGGTTATGTTTCGGTCAGAGCGAATGAGAGATGAAATACATTGAATGTATACCTATAGGTTACTAACATGTGGATATACAAAATGCATATGTCATCTCATAACTTGATTTTAGCTGGAAACATAGCGGTACAAATCTTTCGAGAGATTCAGCCAGCGAGCCAGCCAGCCAGCCAGCCACCATGTACCATATGCGTCAGTACCACGTGGCCAGTACGTAAGATTTGCGCGGTTCGGAAGACACACAGGAATGTCTAGTCTAATAATCTTAGTTTAATCTTCAGTCAACGTCCTGGCCGCAGTTGTGTCTCTGGTTGTGTAGAATGTCTTATTCATCGTCAGAGTTCTAGATATTTTGCTTGCAAAGATAATGAAGATTTTGATTTTGAAAAAGTCTGCCTCCTACCTAACCATCCACACGCCTTTCCAAATATGGTATGCTTATGGATCTCAGCTGGTCCATCTCCAGTAACAGCCAACAAACAAGCCCACCAAATTCACAACGATGGAAAAATCCTTGACGATATAGGACCGAACGACATACAGCGTAGGCATAATATTATGAAGAAGAAGATTTTGAGATATCCGCATATCCGCATATCCGATATAGCGAGTTTCACACTGATAAGCTATCTCATTTCCGCGTATACGCGCAAACTACCTCTTCGGGCTGATGATTACACAAGTTTAATTGAGATTTTATACTTACAAGAGCAAGTGAACGACGACAATGGAGACTGCTCAAACGATGTCAAGCAAAGAAAATTCCTACGTGGAATATATGGATATCACTGTCCGTAAGTATATTCTTATAGAAAACTGATAATAAATTGTTCAATTAATTATTAGAATAATCTTGTTCAATCAAAATATTTGACATGACTAATACTCCAGCTTTGACTTGTATCGATTGCTTTTATATAATTCTTCTTATTAAGATATTAGTACATATTTCTTCCCTTGGATAAATAGCTCAGTCAGAAGATTCTAATAGTTGGACAGAAACAAGTAGTAAAAAAAGAAGAGGTATGACATTACACCGTCCTTCCGAACAACGCTTACATGCACGTCATGCTCGTTACTTACCTTCTAGGACTTTGGGTATAACTTCAAATACAAATTTTCTAATAGTCACACTTATTCCTGACAATATATGAACCAAACAATCGTTGAACTTACTTCAGCTGGACTCAATAAAGAAGGGAATGGTCAAATACATCGTATAGCATCTGTGTTACCGTATGCAACGCTTAGGATCCCTAGAACTCCTCTTTCACCTACCGAAGAACATGCTGTGGCCATTGCTAGTCAGATGGAGAAAGACGATGCATTCATGCAAGATGATCCAATGTCCGAGTTGCTTAGAATAGAAACATTAAGGGACATGCCACAGTGTCTTACGGTCAAAAGATCGATCAAAGCCAAATTAACAAAGTCTGTCAGCCAGAAGGCAAAAAGAAAGCCCATTGGATATTGGAAACGAGTCAAGTATACGTTGAGTATAACTTTTATGAAGGTACGACAGCGTAATAAATATGAAGAACACACCGTTGGTGAAGTATGAAGAGCATATCTAAAAATAATATATTTTCAGGTCAGCATGACAACTCGCGAAGTAGCTTCCACCATGGAACTCTGGTATCACGCGATCAAGTCCATCGAAGGTCAATTTGGAAGTGGTGTTGCTGCGTATTTCAAATTTTTACGTTGGCTCTTTCTTCTAAATATACTATGTTGCGTTCTTAGGTAGTTATTGAAACTTTATAAACTTGAGTTGCAGAGAATTTTGCTTTTTCTTCAATTTATCGCTTATCTTTTAGTCTTTCGTTCATTGTGCTTCCTCAATCTTTGGTTGACGCATACACCGTTACCGAATTCAGCGGTTTCGATCTTCTGACAGGAGGTGTACGTATGCTGCCAAGAAAATCTATCTATCTGTCTTGACTTCATTTCAAATGTGTAAAATAAAGTCTTGTACTTTAGGGGTTCCTTACAAATACAATAATGTATTATGGGTTTTATACGAATGGCACCGTAACAAAACTACTGAACAGTTCGTACAGTATACCCTCGGCTTATTTCTTTACGTTGCTCTGCTGTTACGTATTCGTTTTCATCCTTCTCTCGGTAAAGTACGTACATACTTAATTGAAGTTTACGGTTAAGAATACGGTTTAAGAATAACGTGCAATTTTCAGGGTTGCCCAGTCCTATCGAAAGTGCTACATCGAGACAGCAGGTGGTGTGCACAACCTCTACGCGAGTAAAATATTCTGTGGATGGGATTTCGGTATAGCTTCCATGAAGGCAGCAAATCTTAAGTCTGCATCTATTTACGGAGAACTAAAAGAACTCTTAGCCGATGCAGAGAAACAATCTTATCCGAACTGCGCGACAAAATACTATGCACTGTTCGTTCAAGCATCCATGACTCTGTTGGTGTTGGTCATAATGGCTGGCACGGGGGTATTACTGTGGCTCTTGCTCAGCAGATACGAGACTAACAATAGCAATGCCTTGTCGGTCCTGATAGTGCCACTAGTAATCACTGTCTTCATGAATCTGTATCCTAGCTTTGTGTCATGGCTGGTAAGCTGAAATGTCTTATGGCATTGTCTCGCGGATACTAACTCTTTGAATTTGACTCTTTCTCAGGTCAGATACGAGGGATACAATAGCAAACGTGTGGCTCTTTATTTCAAAATGATTCGCAACTCCGCAATGGCTGTGGTGGTAATGGGCACTCTCCTTGTTTTCTGGTTGACTGATAGTACAACCGGATGCTGGCAAACTGTATTAGCACAAGAATTGTACCGCCTGATTCTCGTTGATTTTATCGCTTCCATCGTGGGAACGTTTTTAGCTCAAATGATACGGTCCCACTTGTATACTCTGCTCTGCAAAAACGTCAAGGCCCCACGATTTCATATAGCCCAGAATACCCTCAGTCTGATTTATAATCAGATATTGTTCTGGGTGGCGTTTTACTTTAGTCCCCTGATGTCCCTCGTCATTGTCATCAAGATGATTTTGACCTTTTATATCAAGAAACACGGAGTTCTCAGCCATTGCGAACCACCCTCCAGATCTTGGAGGGCAGCCCAGACTCATACCCTCTTCCTGGCACTGGCTTTCCTAGGGATGGTCGGCGTTCTAGTGACCCTTGGCTACGTCATTATGTACGTCCCTACTAGCGACTGCGGGCCGTTTCGCGGATATAATTACACGTGGGAGGTCATGGTCGAGGGTATTCTGCAATTGAAACGAGACAGCACCTTTTGGATGATCGTTATTGGACTCGCGAGACCTGCCGTGGGTGGAGCTATACTTATCGGAATGTGGTAAGCAGATGTTTTCGAGAAAGATTGGAAAACTTGACACTGTAATATTTGATTACTCTTTCTCTGCGCAAAGTGTTGCTGTATACTATCTGCACGCCAAGGCGGAAGCTACGAAGGAGATGGTGCGGATTCTGCGTGAGATGTTGGTTCTCGAATCTCACGATAAGGAATTTCTGCTAGAAGGTTTTACTAAAGTGGCAGATGAACGTGAGTCAAAGAAACTTCTCTGATACCTTTACACACTACAGTTATTTTAATTGTCTACAGATTGGCTGTTCAACAATCCATCGACTTCTTCGCACGATAGTGTGCTATCAAATCAAGAGGAAGTACCCTTCGTTCTGCAATCGCCTCCAAGAAGTAGACGCACCAGCCCACTTTTTTCTCGCACTTCCAGACGCAATGTGGTTTCTACTGACCAGGCACCCGGTGACCATCTTCCGGGATTCGCTTATCCGGCCAATTTCGCACAACGTAATACTGAACAGGGAAAACTACGGAAGACCAGCACCCTGTCGGATCCTGGATTACAAGGTACTGCATTAAGTTCGAGCATTCAACAACGAAAAACTAGTCATTTAGAACCGTCGACTAGCGACGGTAAGTCTTCGATGCGATATGACTTTTTGTACTGATATCCGACCGAACAAAGAGAAAGAGAAGAAATGTGTCAACGTGATGATTACTTAAGCCAATTATTGTACTAGTTGATAAAGATAAAAGATAGTAAAAGTGTTTCATGCCAGAACGCATGTAACTTTCGAGAATGTGTAGGGATAGTAGGAAAATTCTAATGGATTTTATAAATGTCTATTTATTTTTGACAAATCTGCACGAGTAACGTGCAATAAGTAACGAAAGTATTTTTATGCCAATTATATCAGTGCCAAACGTGTTACGATGCGTAATAACATTTTTATATGGACCAATTCATTATGAGACTTTTACTATTATAAATGGAACGAATAAAGTATTTTTCTCCCGGAGCGTACTGTTTCATTTAACAAAGTTTATGTTCTAGTTGAAATGTAAATTTTAAAAGTTACTGCTAGGTGCTAGTACTGGGAGTATCATACTTGACAACCGTTGCCATGGGATATCAAGTGTTAACTGTTAACGCTACTAACCGCCATCACTATCAGCAGCTTGATAGTTATCTGGCAATTAATGGTTATGTGACTATCACGGTGGAAGAACAAATTCACTGAAAAAGTTAAGAAGAATCTACTCTCTCTCTCTCTCTATGTCTTCACGCAACGAGTAAGTGATAACCGCCGACGTGAAATATAAAATCAAGTGAAATGTTCGAGGGTGATTCGTTCGAAAGCACACCTAAGAAAAATGACGAATTCCCGCTGCTATCAAATATCATTGGAGAAACTGTTATTGGGTCGCCGGAGGAAATTGCAAGGGCACTCTTCCACGGAGAACAACCGAAGTTACTTCAGGAACAATCATGGACAAAGGCGATACCTCAGAAGCACTGGTACGAGCACGTAAATCCTGTGCAAAGTATCGGCAGCGAATTCACAGCAGCTGCTCGCAAGTACAGCATCAGGAGTTTGAAGGGAAGCACGCTGAGACTAGGTCAATCCAATCCTTTTGGTTCTGAGGGAAAGCTCTCGTATCCACCTCTGGAACGTGTCAAGGCGCACGCTGAAGAAACGAAACTCAAGGATGCCGAGAGATTAAAGCGGCTTCAAGCAGTACCTGATAATATTATCAGTTTGGAGGACTTGGCTGACGGTACCTGGCTGCGTCGAAAGGCGCAAAAACGATCAGCCGAAATGCAGGAACGAAAAGCGAGGGCTGAAAAGAGGAGGAAGGAGAGACAGAGGAAGAGAATGCCGGAGAAGGAGGTGCGCACGAGCAAAGTTTTTCTGGTACATACGACCGAGCCTCTTAATGCTGCATCCCTTTACGTTTTACAGATTCTACGCAGGAGGGAAGCCGACTGTCCCAGGTCGATCGAGGAACAGCGAGCGAGGATGCTGGCCCTGGTCGAAGAGGAGCAGGAACGTCACGTAAGGCCGGAAGATGCCTCTCGAATTCTCTACCTAAAACGTTATTGCATAGGAGACTCTCAGCTAGAGCCGTATGACCATCGGAATATCGTGAAAGCGCGCGAACGCATTATTGGCAGATTGAGAGAACGCGATGAGTTAGTATATAAATATTCCTGCAATACCCGAGGAATAATCGTAACTGTAGCGACAGTGTGTCTTCAGCATGGAGGCCATATTGGACAGCCTGCTGCCGGAAATTGTCAGTTACTACAAGGACAGTATCCGTTCTGCTATCGTAGACTACGTGCTGCTCGATCCTGCCGAGAGGAAACGATTGCTCATTGAAACCATGCCCCTGCAGTATCCTGTCCTGAGCATCAGAGCACCAGTGCCATGGCACCAGGCAAAGGTCACAGCGAGACACTTTCTGGAATATAACCTGGCCATTACCAATGAGATCCTGCGAGACATTAACGATCTCTGGTTCACTAAGTGAGTACTACGAATGCCAAAGCTTCTTGCACCGTCAACAGTCAATTTGACAGCGTCTAAAATGTAACTGCAGATATTGCAAGATGTCCATTATCTGCGTCGAGGATTTCGGAAAAATACCAGTGGCCGCCACCGAGATCGAAACCAGAGTGACTACGCTGTGCGACGCTGCCAGCGAACGTCTCTTGAAAGAGTGGCTCGCTGAAGTCGCTGAAATCTTCTTGGAGAAGAAACACGCCTGGTCCTATCTGGTAGAGAGAACGGCAGGCGCTTCCACTGCACTAGTAGAAAATTACTTTCGATGCGTCAACAGCCTCCTGTCGAGACAGTTGCGCATCAAGATTATACAAACTTTGCAATACATGAGGGACTTTTTTGTGCAGTACAGCGACGGCAACTCTTTCGACGGAGATTACGAGGATCTTATGTTCACCAGGTAGGAATCTTATGTTCACCATAGATCATTTTTCAAGTGATTGCACTGCTTTATGCGTATCGCTTCTCCAAGGGTTCCTTTCATGACGATAATGGTCGAGCCTGTATTGGCTACGAGAGAATTACTGTTGAAGCCAAACGTGAGCGAGTTGCATGCTGTCGTATCGAGATGCTTCGATAAGATAATCAAGGTGGCTGGCAAAGTTCCACGAATCGAGACAATGCTGTTCCCGGAATTACAGAAGAAAGCTTACATGTTTCCAGTTTTAAGAGAGGAAGAAGCGGTAGGTGAAAAATGAGGCTGACGATTCTTTGGCTAAACGATAGCATCGCGTGTGTCCACTTAGGTTTCACGGATCATAAATGAAGCTTTGGATGCAATTCTGTCGAATGTCAGTGGACCGGAGAATTATTTAAAGTGCTACGAGGATCTGTTATATATAATAGATGGTGAAGCGGAGAACGAGCTGACGAATTACTTCTCGATCGAACCGCAACCGTTTCTTAAGGATTTTGGACGCAGAATCGAGAAGTACGACGATCTACGGAAAGAGATCTGCTTGTATCGCAACAAGGTGATTTCCTGAGTTTCTTGATAGACGAAGACAATAGAGAAGCCGTAATGTCAGGATGCTCTGCACCGTAGGTACCGTTGAACCTGATAGAAATAGACTGCACGATGGTAAACGACACAATCAGGGTAATACTCCTTGATCTGCGCACCAGGATCTGCGAATATTTCTACATGGAGCTTCGGCACAATAATCAGGCTCTGTGTAACGTCTTCGACGAGATAGCCAATAGGATTTCGGAGATGCCCGAGACGACACAGGAAGTCGTCGACCTCTACAATTATCTCTGCGAGAGTCGCGATTCGACGATGTTCAATCTAAGGAGCAAACTGGCGCGTTCGGCTGAGCTGATGTTGTTCCTCGTGGATTATCAAGCGCCAACGTTCGACGACATCCACCTGAACACGAGGACGCTCACGTGGCCCAAGGAAATGGATGTGGTGATGGAACTAGCGAACGCCCGGTTGAACATGAGAAAGGAATTCGTCGAGAGTGTCCTGCGAACGAGACGTGACAATTTCGAACAAAGAATTTCAAACATGCAACTGGCCATAGATCAGTTCAAAAAGAAGGATCCGCCCGTTCTAACGATGGACGAGATGGAGCAGGCCACGGAAGAAATCGAACAGCTCGCTCGGGGAATGGCAGAAATACGAAAAGAGGCTGAGCAGATTAACGAAGAGGAGACACTTCTAGATATGGAGCTCAGTCCTTACCTCACGCTTCCTGCGATGAACACTACTGTGGACACATTCGATAAACTCTGGCACTCCGTTTTAAACTTTCACAAAAATTATGAGAAATGGTTCTACGGACCTTTTCAGGGTTTGGATGCCGATGAGATCCGCGAAGAAACTGATAACATCTGGAGGACGCTCTACAAGCTCTCGCGAGCCTTGTCGGATGTTCCGGGTGCGCGAAGGATCGCTGAGACGGTTCGCGGGAAGGTCGAGAAGTTCAAACAGTTTATACCGGTTTTGCAAACCATTTGTAATCCCGGCTTGCAACCGCGACACTGGGAGCAAATCGGCAAGGTCGTGGGAGTTCCCATAGAACTTACGGAGCACAGCAGCCTTTCGGACATGATAGACCACGGTCTGCCGGTCTACATCAATAAACTAGAAGAGATCTCGTCGGCTGCCACCAAGGAGCATGCACTCGAGAAGAATCTGAGGAAGATGCAGGACGAATGGCAGAACGTTTGCTTCGACTTGAATCCATACCGTGAGACTGGGGTGCACATTTTATCCGCAGTTGACGATATACAGGTCATACTGGACGATCATATACTGAAGGCTCAAACGATGAGAGGTTCCCCTTTCGTGAAGGCCTTTGAATACGAGATGCAGTCGTGGGAGGAGAAGTTGATAATGATGCAGGACATTATTGATCAGTGGCTGACGTGCCAAGCCACTTGGATGTATCTGGAGCCAATATTCAGCAGCGAGGATATAATGAGACAAATGCCCACCGAGGCGAAGAACTTTCGCAAGGTTGACAAAATGTGGCGGGCCATAATGAACTACGTGGTAAACAACAAGAAGGTTACGGACGCAACAGCCATGCCGGATATGCTTCAACAGTTCAAAATGTGCAACGTCTTGCTGGACGAGATACAAAAAGGTCTCAATGATTACTTGGAGAAGAAACGTTTGTTCTTTCCGAGATTTTTCTTTTTGTCTAACGACGAGCTGCTTGAGATTCTTTCGGAAACCAAAGATCCTCAGAGAGTTCAGCCGCATCTCAAGAAATGTTTCGAAGGCATAAGCAAGCTGCGGTTCAACAACGAAGAGGAAATCGTGGGAATGCTGTCCGACGAGGAGGAGTACGTTCCCATGAGCAGCAAGATCTATCCAGCAGACGCGAAGGGCATGGTGGAAAGATGGCTGGTGCAAGTCGAGGAGCTGATGGTCTCGTCCCTTCGCGATATCGCTCAGGACAGCGTGATCGCTTACTTCAACACGGAACGATCGGAATGGATCCTGACGTGGCCTGGCCAGATAGTCATATGTGCCAGTCAAATTCACTGGACCAGCGAAGTTTGCGAATCCTTCGAAGACAATACCACCAGTAACTATCTCTCAAAGTGCAGCTCACAAATTGAGAGAACCGTAGACTTGGTACGTGGGAAGCTGGAGCCTGGAGCACGCATCACTCTGAACGCCTTAATAGTGATCGACGTTCACGCGCGAGACGTTGTCAAGCTCTTGGTTGAGAAAAGCGTGAGTAACGTGATGGACTTTGATTGGATATCCCAATTGCGATATTACTGGCTCGATGCCAGTATAACCGTCTCAATGATCACTACGGACGTTGCCTACGCATTTGAGTATCTTGGGAACACTCCGCGGCTGGTGATAACGCCTCTGACCGATCGATGCTACAGAACTCTGATGGGGGCGCTCAGGCTAAACCTGGGAGGCGCTCCGGAAGGTCCGGCAGGGACTGGCAAGACCGAAACGAGCAAGGATTTGGCCAAGGCCGTGGCGAAGCAGTGCGTAGTCTTCAACTGTTCCGAGGGTCTCGATTACAAAGCTATGGGAAAGTTCTTCAAAGGTCTGGCACAGTCTGGCGCATGGTCTTGCTTCGACGAATTCAACAGGATCGACCTGGAGGTCCTCTCCGTGATCGCTCAGCAGATTCTAACGATTCAGATGGCGATCAGCATGCGTCTCGAGCGATTCATCTTTGAAGGCACCGAGCTCAAGCTCAACCCCACTTGTAACATCTTCATCACCATGAATCCGGGTTACGCAGGAAGACAGGAGCTTCCTGATAATCTGAAAGTCCTCTTTCGCACTGTGGCCATGATGGTACCGGACTATGGTATGATCGGTGAGATTACTCTGTACTCTTATGGATTTGTCGACGCGAGAAGTCTCGCCGAGAAGATCGTTCACACCTATAAACTGTGCTCCGAGCAGCTCAGCTCTCAGAGCCACTACGACTACGGAATGCGAGCCGTCAAGACTGTACTCTTGGCCGCAGGAAATCTCAAGTTAAAGTATCCGACGCAGAACGAGTCGATTCTTGTCCTGCGCGCTATAGTGGACGTCAATCTGCCTAAGTTCTTGGCGCAGGATGTTCCACTGTTCAATGGCATCTACAGCGACTTGTTCCCTGAAATCGATCTGCCGAAGCCCGATCGCGATGAATTAATAGACTTGCTGAAAGTCAATCTGGACAAGAGGAATCTACAGGCTACAACCTGGTACATCGAGAAGATCGTGCAGATCTACGAAATGATCCTGGTCAGGCATGGCCTGATGATCGTCGGTGAGCCTTTAGGTGGAAAGACTCAAGCCTATCAATCCTTGGCAGATTCTCTCGGTGATCTCTCGAGCATGAGAAGAGTGACTATGCGAGAGTTCAGAACAATCTACAGGATCATTAATCCAAAGGCCATCACTCTGGGCCAATTGTACGGGAGTTTCGATCCGGTTTCCCACGAGTGGAGCGACGGGGTGCTGGCCAACACCTTCAGAGAATTCGCCCAATCGCTCACGTCAGAACGAAAGTGGATACTCTTTGACGGTCCGGTGGATGCTGTCTGGATAGAGAACATGAACACCGTGTTGGACGACAACAAGAAGCTCTGCCTGATGTCTGGCGAAATCATTCAGATGTCGCACAGGATGAACATGATCTTCGAGCCAGCCGACCTCGAGTACGCGTCCCCAGCTACTGTCAGCAGATGCGGAATGATCTACATGGAACCTTCCCAATTAGGCTGGTCTCCGTTCTTCGATTCGTACAAGAAGCAACTCAAGCAAAAGTTGCTCGTTGAACAGTACGAACTCGTGTTAGAATTAGTGCAATGGCTAACGGAGCCGATTTTCACATTCGTCAAGTCCAATTGCAAGACTTTCGTAGAGACATCGGAGCTACATATGTTCTTGGTAATTACTTGAATTTCTTATGGTTGCTATTAGGCTGAATCTCAAAGAATGTTCCGTTGGATAGTCCTTCACGCGAATGCTGAGTACCATACTGGAGGGCGAGTCTCAAGTGAGCACAGTGTGGCTCCAGTGTGTTCTGATATTCAGCATGATATGGGGACTTTGCTCGACGCTGCTCAGTGAAAGTCGAAAGCTCTTCGACGTCTACCTGCGAAAATTATTAGATGGGAACGTCGAGGAGCATCCAAAGCCAAAGGCTTTCAAGTTAACGAAGCAGCAACTCTTTCCTGACAGAGCCACTGTCTTCGAATGGGTTTACGACAAAAGAAACAATGGCAGCTGGATATCGTGGATGGACACCACGACCCAGGTAGATAGTACAGTAGATTTACGCGTAAGGCTCCACTTGAATCTCGTTACTGGATATTTCTTCTTTTCTTCTTTTCTTCTTTTCTTCTTTT
>JARPRG010000305.1:231182-248306 GCA_031001745.1 Hartigia nigra
GCTTTTACAACGTGGCAGCATTGATGCTGCTCCCACTGGCAAGGGCGACGACGCCCTACACCGCAGCGACCAACGCCGCTGTAGATACGGCATTTTCCGAGTGACCCTGAAACAAGTCCCACAAGCTAACGCAATTTAACGCAATTTAACGCAATTACCTAGCTACCAACTCGTAATCCTTGTCCCGTAAATTAGGCTACGGCGTGCGCTAAGCTCCGAGCTTAAACGATCCTTTTAAGAAGGACCTAATCCACGCTTAATGCTCGACACGACGGTTGCACCGTCGAAGTTAACAAACTGTACCAACCCTTGAGAATCCAAATTTTCAGGAAATTCATGAAACCAGTTAGCTGACAGAGCGACAAAAATGCGAAAGCGAAACTAGCGAGATGAATAAAGGATAAAATGATACCGATAGGATGTACTGCTGGAAGCATCCATTGAAATAGTAAGAGGAAATCCCACAGTTAGATCCTGTCGTGGAGGCGACTTCATTGAATTGCCGACAATCAGGATTCAATCGCAAATTGCTATGAGCTGTGGGAGGAGGAAGAACAAAGAGGTGGTTGGCGGAAAAGGGGGGCAGGAGCGAAGGACGTGAACCTGCGTGTTGAGACGTTGCAAATGAAATTTGTCTACGATGTGTTGCCTCGTGTGGAGGCACCCTTCGGGAACAACAAAGATATTCATCAATATGAAAATTCCTGCCGGGAATCTTACCGACATCGAAAATTCAAAATTGAACATTGAAAATCCTTGCCCGTCTATCTCGGAAGGCAGCACAGTGCGCATGTGCCTTGATTTCCTCGCGGAATTTAGCAGCAGCTCAGAATATTCATGTTACTTGCGATACAATTTTATTTGATCTCCGCGACGCACTCGTCGCTGATCCTTCGCTTTTCTCCTCTTCCTTCCTTCCTTCTCAAAGTCCTCCAGTTGTCCATAAGCAAATTTCTATCTCTTTCGTATAATGCGTAGAGAAATATTTTCGGGATTCCCTTCTCTTCCTCTAAATTATTGGCCCTTTTCATTTCTCTGTCTCTCTCTTACTCTCGTGAGCTATCGTAATAACTGACCGCGTGAAAACGGGCAAACGACCAATTAAACGGCCATATTTCACGGGTCCGCGAGCAGGGAATTTCATGGGGTAAACAAAGTAAGATGGAAAAAGAGATGAACAGGGTGGGGGATGGATAGATATAAAGGGAGAGAAGGGAGAAGCCGAAAAAATTGCATATTTATTGATGATATCTTTGACCTCCCTGGCCAAGGTAAAAATTCAACTAGTTTCCAGGAGGATGTACATTTTCCCACGGCTGATAACGCAATTTCGCAACGGCCGCGGATCGCAATTCAGGCTCGAGTACAAGACATTTTTTTTTTGTTTTAAGGTAAACTGATCGTCATCCGTCGTCAGTTTGGCTCTCACTTCTTTCTCTTTTCTCTCTTTTTGTCTTTTTTTCCGTTCCTTTTTCTGCCGACTGCTCTGCCTCGTGACACATCGCACCTACTACTCTCGTCATTTCTTGCCCTTCCCGGCTTTTCATCCACGCACAATGCATCCAGTCGAGGGTGGAAGTCGTCTGGGAACGAACAAAGGGGTTGCCCGCGGATGGCCGAGCTGCGCGCGAATCGCGCCAAAAACTTTGTAGATTTTCAATTAACGGATTTAACGTGAATTCGTTTGGTGGCATCGGGGAGTCGTGCATCAACTTTTCCTTCCTTTTCCTTAGCTTCCTCTATCCCTTCTTCACGATTCTTCAATCGGCAAAAGTGCATGCATGTGTCGGAGTGGCTACGACAAAAAGTAAGGAGAGCAAGACCGAAGAAAGTTAGCACGTAGATTAAGAGGCGACTCGTCTCTTCTGCTTGATGTTTCAGCTGAGCGCGACCACTGCAACAAGACCGTCGACATCTACGAGGACGTCTCCAGTCCTGCCGTGACCGACGCGACCCGCGGGAAGCCGCTGACCTGCTCTTATCGGTTCCGCGCTTTTCGCGGGACGCCGCGCGACTGGATACTCAGGGTGCGCTTCAAGAAGTTCAAGGTAGGCGTCCTGGAGAACGCCACCACCTGCACTGGAGGATTTCTACAGGTCAGTCCAATTTCATAGATATTTGATCTTTACTTGTTATCTTCCTTCACCCCACCTTCCCACTTCTCCCCTTCTTTCCTTTGTCTGACAATCTCGCCAATGCAGTCTCACGCATCTCCTTTTTCTTATCGGGTTTCTCGAAAATCTTTTTTCTTTTCTACGTAAGCCAGAAGTACTTTGATGAGAAGCAATCGAAACTGCTACAAAATTTGATAAGGTAGGAAATGACTGTAGGCACCATGAGAGTCCATGCATTGGGAGGATGCGATATCACTAGCGCGATCATCGAATTCCAATGAATTCGCTAGGAATTCCGCTGCTGCATCTGTGGGTATAGAGAGCCCGTAAATCAAGGGTACAAAGGATGTTCTTTTGAAAATGATTCCCGTGAACACGGATAGCTACCAACAATTGCCATTATGCTGAGATAATAACGCTCTCTTTGTTCTTTATACTGGCTCCCTCTTGCCAATCTGGCAGAATGACATTTTACGGTTTGCCGTCCCGTTTGCAGCCACTCTCCTTCGACCACGAATAATTCTATTAATTAATTCCATCCATTTGTGGCAGATCTTTGACCCAGATACTTATGGTGGAACACGATGAGTGACTCGTGACCTTTTGACCCTTCGACCTCCAATATTGAACATCCCCATCACCCATCTTTTTTTAGACGTTAAAAACATATGATGAATTTGCAAGTTGCATTATTGCACGCTATGCCTGATTCATGTAGAATCTAATGGATGCGTGAGTAAGTGACTCTCGATGCAATTGCACTTATAAATAAATTGTTATTTTATCGTCTTCAACTTCTTGCGTGCTTGCGCTCTTTTTCTTCTTCTGAACATCGAGAAGAATTTCACGTGCTAGTCAAAAATATAAGGTACGAAGAATGCGAGCGTCGCGACGCCTGGCTAGTCACGTCGCAAAGGAAAGAAAATACCGAGTATAATTCCTCCGCAGTAATAGAATTTCAAGCGAAATGTACAGTAGACTAGTACCAGCAGCAGTAGAAGATAAGGTGGATGTGTGCTGTACTTGGCGAATTATCATTTGCAGCCGAGCAAAGGGAAACTTCACTGCCTCTCTCTCTCTCTCTCTCTCACACACACGCACACACAGGCGAATTCTATCGACCTCAAGTAGGTCATTCACGTCTGTCCCAGTTAGCAACCTCCGCTGCTACTGCCTGCTGCTAGACAGTACGGAGCCAGTATCCGCGCTCTCTATCAACTACCCGGTTACGTAGAAATACAGTTCCAGGTACGTTTTCGCGTCTTGCGTAGAAAGCCAATATCAATAGCGTGACAACATTTACCAAGTATTGATCTCCGATGGCGACGATGTGCTTCTCCGGTGTCCTATTCCTTTCTTTCAATTTATCCGCCCTTATCCTTATTCTCCGAGGATCCTTACCACTGTTTACCTATAATCTTCCTTCTTGCTTCACACTCGATTCACCTATTGACACGTCTTCTCTCTGTGTCCACAAAATGTAAATCCACTTCCGGATTTCTCGTACCTTTTTCCACTTGTGTGTGTGTGTGTGTGCGCGTGTCTATAGCCCTGAGTCATTTTCATTTGATTATAAAAGAGAGGTAGACGCGCGAACCCGAGACAAATCTTTATAGATAGAAAAGGGTCATCTGGCTGATGCATGTCGCCATGCTGGCTACACTTTCATTCGGGACGGGATGTGAAAGAGCCCCTTTTTCCGGCAGTCCGACATCCAATTCAATTTGGGCCATGGTCCCCTAGAGAAGGGATGCCAGCATTATGGAAGAAACGGGAGTTTCAGAGAGAGAGAGAGAGAAGCATCGCTTCATATGGCTCAGCCAATTTGACGTTTCCAGTAGGAAAGTCGTGGGTTTCAGCGTAAGGATACTGTCAACCGTAGCTGCAGCGGCTAATCTTACACTCTGGAGATGCGAATGTAGAGTGAAAGAGTAGGTAGTAGCTGCTACTTCTACTGACACTACTAGATTCCAATAGTATCATAAAAGATGGCCTGGAATAGCATTGCGGTATTCGAGTCGGGTTCTCCATCCAGTGACCCAACGAAGCCCTTATATTTTATTCAATTTATCATTCTCAATATGACTGTAGCGAGGCTCGATTGGCCATGCATGGACGCCTCCCTGTTAGTTATATTATTATTATCATTATATGCATACACATAGCACAGGAACCCTCCAGATTGGCTAATGAGCCTGCTTACGCTTCCTTAACCCTTTACTCCCTTACTCCCTCTAGTTTCGTCCTACTCCGTCAGGGAAAATACCGCGTGGCATCAAGTTTGCTGGTTTACTCGTCCAAGGGTGGAAACTGACTGGCAGGGAGTTTGAGACGTCGGGTAATACAGGATGAGAGGTGGCGGAGGTGGCGGAGGTGGCGGAGGTGGCGGAGTACGAAGAGGCCTGCCGAAGATTAATGAGACTCTGAGGGTGGCACAGTAGCGTGTTTCCATGCTGTATCACGTATCCTATATCTTATATTCCGTTGCCGAATGAATAATTAATAACGATCGCTTATCCATAATGAAACGAGGTCGAAGGGTCCGATTTTCCTGGCTCTTCTCTTTCTCTTTCTCCTTCTCTTCCTGGAGCCACCAAACTCGGTCTGACCTCGCCAGGATTCTCCACTAGCTAACGCAGAAAGACAAACGTTATGTCCATTCTTCGAAGTTTATTAGCCAATTCCAGGCGGATGGGCTACTCCAGTGGATATCGGAGGATGATATCTGAGTGCTGGCTGTTGGAATTCGTAGAGCGCAAAGGTGACAAAGCCCCTCGGGGCTTCGAAGTCGAGATACTCGGGGATAATATGGTAATCCTGCTCGATCCCTATCGCGTATAGGGGAGGCTGGGACGTTTCCGAATAATCTCCGAACGTACGAGGACGTGTCCCTATTGACGCTCACGCATTGGCGTAGATGCGCGTAGCTTTCGTACGGAATTATACATTTGACAAGCACATGTCGCAGGGAGACAGGCAAGTTTCTGTGGGTCCTACGTGGCGCAATGAACGACACTAGAACAGTAGAATAGCCTCCGGGATTCAATATGGTCGGGATAGTGTGGATTTTCAAAGACTGCGTCAGGTTGTCTTTGCTCTGTAATTATATGTTGAGCGATAACGGTGTAAGTGCATAAGTAGAAGAAGAGGAAGAGGTCGGCTACCGATTGGAGGCGCCACCGGCGAACGAGCTAGATTGAAAATCAATGAGCTAGGAAGTGTGAACCCGTGACTATTTATAGAGGCCCTGCTGTTCCTTCTGGTAACTCAGCCCCAGCGACCTCACTGCCACACCACTACCAATAGTACTACTTTGCTGCCACTATTACTATTGGTTGACTCTTACTCCTCGCTCCTGCCGAATAGAAACTTACACGTTCCCTCTCATGAATACTGCATGGATCCGTGCAGGGAAGTGAAAGGCACGTATTGCGAGCACCTGCGGCTCGTCCGAGGGTGGCCGATTATGGTATCACCCCGACCATCCCTAGTTTACCCAAGCAGCTCCTCCCTCTTATGGTGGAAGATAATAATCGAGGAAATTACCGTAAACAAAGCCGCCAGCCCTTTCTTACAAGAACCCACAACTCTTCTAAGGGTTTGACGAATGCGAAGGAGCCTTTGCCACTTTTCCTATTTCTTGGACTTTCATTTGAAATTCTTGGTGGATATTTAAGGTTTCGTAACCTATTCTGTTCCGCACAGAAGTGCAGGATCATACCGTAGTTGCTTCTTAATCATGAGATCCTTCTGCCCTTAGACGTTATGGCAGGATAGAGAGGAGTACCGACTGGGGAGTGGAGGGTTCTCGGAATACCCTTCTCGATTCCCGTCTTCGAAAAGTTTCTTCGCTACGTGATTTAATCAAGCAGCGCAGGATTTTGGGCTCTGGCTATGTATCCACGTCGTTTTCTTAGTGTTTATCGAATTTCGTCATACGTGGCGCAAGACCACGCGCCAGAATGCGTGCCAAGGGAACAAAGGGGTTTCGCACTGTCACCGCACTATATATTCGGAATAATGGAAGCGTCGAGGAAGGAGGGAAGAAAAAGGATTCCGTGAAAAGACAGAAAGGTGGTGGCGGCTGCAGCAAAAACAGCATTCTTATCGGTTCGCTAGCGCCGCAGGGCATTATAACGATTAACTAAGCGAGAGAGAAGTCATTAACAGCGTTAAAGATCATTAAAGCGGCCTTGCCGGTGCTGCTGCTAATGAGCATGATCCTTCTTCACTCCTACCTTCTGCCATCTTCATTGAACATTAGACTCATTGTATCTTGTGGAACAACGCCAGTGGCGCGTCTTACTTAGCTGCGGCAGCTTGCAGAATTAAAATGCTATTATTTCGTTACGTAAGAAATGAAATAGGAACTCTAAGGTTTATCGAACTGGAAGGCTACCCGGACGCGACAAACCGGCTTACAACTCGGACTATAATAATAAAAAGGAGGGTGCACGGTGTATCGGAAGGGAGCCAGAACGTCGGAGAAAAATATCTGCCGTAGCGGTGGAAGAAGAAGACATGCGGTAACCGTTGCACGGTTAACACGATCGAATATTGAATTTAGTGGCGGTTCGCCGCAATGCCTAATTGTCCACCTCGCTGCATGAGCGTTCAACTTGCTGCGACTCCTGATTCTCGCGCCAGACGCACCCGTGTATTCCTCTGCCTGCGTGTCGATAAATCGTCGTTCTTCTACGTACGTATGTCGATATTCCCTTAAGCAAGAAAACTTCTCGCTCGAGACTAGCAGTGTCCGTGGAGTTTGGTAGATGCTCTCACTGCAAATAGTCTGTTTGAGGTCCGCTATGATGCACAGGGGGGTATAATACCTTTGAGCTACAGGCAGCGAAGTCAGTCGATAGCAGTCGAGAGGTGCTAGCTTTAACGGGATAGTTTAGCCAGCGATGTTGTATAATAAAACTAAGGTGAATTTTACTTGAGCTTTTATAACGGCAGATAAGAACTTTATGAGTGTATTCTATATAACGTTGCCTTTCTTCCTCTCTGCTTCTACGTCATTTATTCTGGTGCGCGTAGTGGCTCGAGGCTCTTAGTATCGTTATCGGTCGTGAATTGCTATTTAGCGAGCTGTTTTTATACATTGCTTTTTATACCTTATATATCCTAATTATAGATGCATGACCGGGCGCTCTGTAGATAAGTAGCTCGAAATAGGGTCGCTGACGAAACGGCTTAATAATCTGCCACAGCGGCCGTTTATTTGTAAATGAAATTTCCATATTAACCGTCTAGCAGCATAATAATTTTTCGCTCTTTTGTAATATTTTTTTTGTCCGATTACTATCGTAATATTTTCATGCCTACCAACCCCTGTCAGCTGTCTCCCAAACCTCTCTCGAATTCACCACCATTGCGCGTATATTCGGTGACAAAAGAATCCCATTAAAAGAACATTAAAAACCTATTAAAATCTCGAATGTGATTCGCGAAAATTCTACGGATTGCCGGTCCCTTTATTCGCGTGGCTTTGGACGCCGTCCTTAATCCCTTTCACCACAAACCGATACTCACTTCTTCGAGGTGATGTTTGGTCACTCGATGGTTATACAGGCGCACTCTTCATGGGTCTTTGACGATAAGATACCGGTAGTGTCAGCACGATGGCACATTGCTGAATCTCCTAGTTATAGGCTCTGGAATGCGAGTACTTGACTGATATAATAATGTGCTGAAACTTGAGTTAATGAAGCTATGCCGGCACGCGTGCTTGATATTAAACGGCATCCGATCCAGCACCTTGATAATCCTCCTGCGTAGCTATTGACTAGATTGGAGGATTGATTATTGACTCTTTCCGTGCACCAGCCTCGATAACTATGGCATCGGCTGCCTCGACAACCTGCTGAAATGTAACGTAAAATTTCATCCGCTGCGATATTATTCCATGTGTGATCTTTCCTGAGCACTTCGAGTCATTGTGCAGGACTTACCCAGCTCTATGTGTCTCTTTAAATAGACACGTACACGCACAATATTTCATTGACGTACATTGACTCACTCCCGCTTCATACGAAACCTTCCTACGAGGATTAAACTCGTGAGGAATTAATGGCCAGGGTCCTGAGACTCGAAATTATTTGGGATAGACCCGGGAGTTCACACGAAGGGACTCGGCAGACCCTTCGAGGATCCTGCCCCCGGGTTCCTTGTTGCGACCTCGGAACTAATTTCCGCGATCCTTCTTCTTCCAGATTATCGATGGAAACGCGAAAACCACAGTCAGCAATAGGAAAGACCCTGGAGTCTTTTGTGGGGAATCCGAACAACCTCAAACCTTCATCTCCGAGACGAGTTTCGTGCGAGTCCTTTTCCACGCGGACAACTTCACCGATCAGACGTACTTCAGCTTCGACTCCAGGGCCGAGCAGCAGTTCGAGGTCTACCTGAGATACGGTCAGCATCCGGAACTCTATCCTAACAGGAGGGGCGAAGTTGTTGCCGGTAGTTACTGCGAGAGAGTCTTCAAAGACTGCAAACTTCAGACCTGCTACGTGCAAAGTCCCGCCTATCCTGGCATCTACCCCAGGGCACTGCACTGTAAGTACAGGCTGAACACGAGGCTGCCGTTCATCAAGATCTACATAGAGAACGAAGAGTTCAATATAGATGGACAGCGTTGCGAGAACATAATGACGTGCCCGATGAGACCCATCAGTTCAGGTTCGGAGCACTGTCCCTATGATTACATAAGGGTCTACGACGGTAAAAACGAGACCACTCCCGTAATTGGCACGTTCTGCGGCATGGGGAAATTTCCCTACAGTATCATTGGCACCAGCGAGGACCTCTACGTGGAGTTTGTCTCTTCACCGGCTGGCCCGTTACTCAACACAGGATTCCACTTCAACGTAGGCAATTGGCCAGGACACGTGGAGACGGCCGGTGTCAGGAACGGCAGCTGCGATTGGCTCCTGAACAGCGAGTCTCTCGTTAGTGGCGAAGGCATCTTTCTCTCGGTGGCTCACTGGTATCCGCCGCACACGAGTTGCACCTACTTGCTAAGGGGAAAGCCCGGCGAGATAGCCAGACTCTACTTTCCCAGCTTCCGTGTCAATCGCATAGAGTCTCCCATTCAGCCGTACGACGGCGACTGTGGCGAGAGCTTAACGCTCTACGACGCCGATTGGCCCGACGACGCCAGGATCATCAAGACCTTCTGCGACACCTTCAGCAGACCAATGGAGAAGCATGATTTCGTGTCCACCTCGAATGCTCTATTCGTTAGATTCGAGAGCAAGACCGGCAGCTACTCCGGAAGTTCTCTCTATTACTGGGCGCACTACGACTTCTTCAACGCGACGAAATTCGGCGACCCAGTACCGAATACCGAGTGCGACGAGAGTTTCGTCTCCTGGAAGGCCCAGTCCGGTTACCTGAGGTCTCCATTGAACACTCTCGTTTACAAGCGACCTGGGGATCCTCCGGCAGATCTTACTTGCACCTACAGCTTCGTTACGGACAAGAGGCTCTTCGCTAGGGTGATCCTGACCGTCGACGTGGTCTCCCTGAAGGAGCACTACGCTCAATGTGGAAACTGCTGGGACAGCAGAGCCGACCGCGTCATCCTGAAAGAGACTGGACCAGACGCAGGAAGGGGACACTGTCTGTGCAAGCTTCCTAGTGGCAGTCCGCCCCTGAGGATAGTTTCGAGAGGCGAGAAACTCGACCTGAAGCTGTTGGTCGACGGTGCCCACGCTACGGGCTACTTCAAGCAATCCGCACCGCTCTTCGAGGCAAGATACGAATTTGCTCACAGTCCTTTATGCGGACCCGCCTTGCTTCCAGCTACGACGGACGGCGAGATCGAATTTCCACACTACGAAGCTCTCGGTTACGTCACGCCACCCAGGTCCATCAAGTGCATATGGGAATTGCGCGTCAACCAGGAACGCGACCTCTGGCTGCACTTCGAGAAAATTAAATTTGCATCGCGCTCCTGCGAGGATGGGAAGCTGGAGATATTCTTGCCGGGGCAGATTGAACCTTATCGCGGGATATGTGGTGAGAACGTGAGTTACGTGAGAGAGATGCCAATACTCCCAGCCGAGCAGCTGGTGCCACCTGACACCAGCGGGGACGATCCACCGGCTGTTATCATACAGTTTACCGGTTCCATGGCGCCAGCCAGGGCGGCTTTCAAAATCGTCTGGACCGAACTGTACCATCTCCCACGCGACGGATCGGGAGCCCTGAATACGCAGAAACTCGAGGATTGCGGTTTCCAGTGTCCTGGTGAATTTGGCTGCATTCCAGCTAGGCTCTTGTGTAACGGTGTTGTGAACTGTCCCACTCCAGCCATTCCAGCGGGAACCTATAACCTCAGCATGCTGGAACCCGACGACGAATCCGTCGAGACCTGCGGTGGCCCTGTGGGTGCAGGCAGTGGCAGCGTGGTTGGCCCTGCGGGTTGGGCTGGTGCTGGATTAGGTGCTGGACTCGCGTTGCTCCTTGGACTCGCATGTCTCGTTGCAGCCTGTAGAATCTGCCGACGACGCAATCGTTCCAGGGACATACACGTGCCATACTGAGGTCCTCCAAGTATTCTCAGGACGAACTTTCAAGTTGAAGAAAGCACTGTGCAAGGCTAAACTCACTCGATCACTTTCTCTCCTGGTTCTTACTCTTTTTTTTACTTTTTTTTTTCCGTCAGACTGGCACGTATCCCTTGCCCTTATTAGGGACTCTTCGAAATACCGGGATCTTTCGAGCAGTCTTACAGGGCACGTGACGGTTCTTTGAAGTCCTCTGGAAGCCGTTCAAAGAATACAGAATGCCCATCAAAAGAGAGAGAAAGATTCTCGATATAAAGAAAGGACATTCTACGAGAAAGTTTCTAGAGGAGGATCGACAGGATGGATATACAGGATAACTGTAGGTATTGCGCAAATCTCTTGAACCTTGCCTCGCTCCGCTGCAAGCGACTTAAAGTTCTTTCTAAAGGAGCGACCGGTC
This sequence comes from Hartigia nigra, assembly GCA_031001745.1. Classification (NCBI taxonomy): domain Eukaryota; kingdom Metazoa; phylum Arthropoda; class Insecta; order Hymenoptera; family Cephidae; genus Hartigia; species Hartigia nigra. Next base: position 242,273 of record JARPRG010000305.1, read on the forward strand.
GGTAAAACTAGTCGCCTAGAACTTTCTCGTCCGCTGTACGCGTCTCCTTCCAGCTCGGAACTAATTAATTAAATAATTAATTAGCCGAGTTTTAATCTCTCACTCCCGAGGTTCCTTTCGCGCTTGACAGGCAAGGACCCTTGTCCTCCGCTCCGATATCCCCCCTTATTTCTGTTGGCATTAAAGTTACTTCAAACGGACTCTGAAGTTCTTCGATTCCCTCATTCACATCAATCTCAAAACCAAGCAAACCTGTCTTTTGCTTTTAGTATCGTTAATCGCAGCGCAGAAAACGCAAAGACATGGATGATAACGTTCGATCGTATTAGCCATGTCGTTTTTCCATTTACACCGAAGAATGACATTCTCTGTAACCGGAAATTCTATTGGAAAACCGGAAAGGAAGTTCTTGTTTCGGGGAGTCGGAGTTCAATCGCGAGTCTAGATGTCTCTAACGGAATTTCCGAGAGAGTGTCGTGCCGGCAACTCTATCATTTAAAAGATAAAAACCAAAGGCGGATTTCTGGTATAGCGAAAGGTTCAGCGCTCTCAACGACTGGACTCTCTACTGCGTTATTGGTATCGGCTTAAATGGTCAATTTAGCGTGAAGTGAGCCTGAGATTTACGAGGATCCTTGCAATCAGTAACGTGCTCGATATATTGTTTGTCGCCCGTTATCCGACCCTAACGACGTTAGACTGCGTTAATTAGCGACACGTTAATTAATACGCTTCAAAGGAACGAAGGGATACATGCGTGGATAATGTAGACGTAACTTGTGCTTGCTGATGAGGGATTATTCAATTTCTCGCCCGAAAACAAAGCAGAACGCACCGAACATCCTTCGGCTCCGAGACACGTTATCTTTGCCCTACGAATTCACGATTCCCCACGCGATAATTTCCCAAGGAAAAAATGTCTTTCTTGGTGAAGATTTCAAATGGAAGTAGAGTGTTGTGTGAAGTGTGGGGCATAGACGCAAAAGAAGAAACGAGAAAAAAAAAGGAAAAGAGACATGAGAGAATACTCGCTTGTAAATAGCCCGTGTTTATGTAGATGTAGAGGACAATCATAGACGTACATACACACACGCACACACATACAGGCGCGCCCGCGCGGGCTTCAGTATGAATAGTTAACGAATTGTCAACGTAAAACACATCGCATTGTCGTGTAATTACAATTGTAATGATAATTATTATATTTTTTACAAATAAAATGCGCGGCTGACTTTCTTGCGCGGCCATTCAAAAGAAAGCAACGTTAATTTCTAATTAATCGACTACTATCCGTGAAAAATTAAAAATCAATATATCCATTGATCTTGATTATGAATTGGTGAAGTGCTTCCTGGAAAAATCATAACCCTTCGTCAACCTGATATAACTTCTCCTTGGAAGCTGCCCTGAACCCAAATCTTCCAGACTTTGCCGATTAAGCCATTAAACTTCATTCCAGCTTGTAAAGGAAGATACAAGGAGGCAGCATCTTTCGACGGCTGTCACCGACATCGACTGGAGTCAGCTTCACTGATCCAGGAAGGAACTTAGTACGACGATTCAAATCCGGCAGATTCTCAAGTCTTAACAGTTGGCTGTGGCTGCCGAAACTTGGACAATGGAACGTCGCCAGTAACAAAGTCAGACAGAGCGTTGCCAGCAGTAGTCTGTTTCGATTGTCCCAAGTTCACGTGTATCTGGAATTTAGGCTGTTCTTCCTTTTCTATTGACTGTACCTTGGGGGTGACGCTTCCTCCAGTTCTGCTCTCGTCGCCCTTCACCGGGTTCTGGAAGTTTCAAACGACACGGCAAATTCTCGAGAAGATTACATTTGGAGGATGTTCGATCTATTCGCACCCGTCAAGTGCCTCCTGAAGCAAGAGCCTGTGCAAGTTGATGATTTAATCTTCAGACTACATTCCAGAGTAACTGTACTCTTCTTGGCAGTGTGTGCCATCCTGGTCACGGCTAAGCAGTTTGTAGGCGAACCTATAACCTGCATTACGGATTCTGCTATAGGTAAGAGATGGAGAGGGATGCGATTGCTTGTTGTACAGCTGAGCAGCCTCTGGCCGCTTCCTTCCCCTTCGCTTCTTCTTCTTATTCTTATTCTTGCAGCTTTCTTGTCTCGCGCAGCAAGGACTACGATGGCTTTAAATTATATTCCAAGTCATTCCGCTGAGCGCGGGCTAAACGTTTTCCGATAATCGAAAAATACCATTCCTCCTCGCAGCTTTCTCACTGCCGTTTTTTACTATGGCGTCTATTTACCGTAAGAGTTGGGACTGGCCAAGAGTCGAGGCTTCTACGAGTTTTCGAATTACCCCATGGTGGAGCATCCTTGGGAGGAGCTGGCTAGAGACGTTCTGAAGGATGCTCGAGGATCTCAGGGGTGTGACGAGGAAAACACGAGCGACAAATAACCGGTTTTTAAATTCAAGTGTCATTCCTTCGGTCAGGTATTTGCTGCTGCCTGGAGGATGTGCAACCGGAAGTGAAGAGTTCCCGGGCTCGTCGACCCTCACCACTTAGTGTAGCGTAACAGGAGATTCACTTGGATAAATTAAAGAAAGACTCTTTAGCTCAAATGATCTCGTCGATATTCAGTTCGAATTTTATGTGCTACGACGTTAGGTGCACCTTATTGCTCTACCTACCTATAAGTCATTTACTTATAGAAATTTAATTGACAATGTGATTCCGCCACCGCCTGCCACCACCTGCCACCACCTTTCCCAGTCTAACCCATTTTACCGTCCAGATAAAGAACCCATAAACGCATACTGCTGGATCTACAGCACGTTCACAGTATCGAGACATCTCGCCGGTGTTACTGGCCGTGAGGTTGCCAGTCCTGGCGTAGGGCAGGTTCTTCACGACGACGAGATACAACATCACCGCTATTATCAGTGGGTCTGTTTCATTGAATGCACATAACCTTAATAGCCTCTTATGGTTCTCTCTATTGGTTCGATGCAACAGGTCTGCTTCGTCTTAGCCCTTCAGGCTGTCATGTTCTATGTACCCCGCGCCCTTTGGACCATCTGGGAGGGGAACACTGTGTGGTTACTTTCAAGGGATCTCACCTCGCCCTTACTCAGGGACGTTTGGACGACAGACAGGAAATCACAGCTCGTCGAATACTTTGCCAGCAGTAATCTTCATTCCCACAACTTTTACGCACTTCGCTACTTCACCTGCGAGTTTCTCAACTTCCTCAATGTAGTGAGTTCATCATCTTCTCTAGCGTACGAGATATAGAGAGACCGCTCACGATTCCACCTACGGTTCCTTCTTCTCTCTCACTCTCTCTCTCCGTTTCTTCCGATCTTTTCTCGCTTCCCTTTATCTTCTGTAGGTGGGCCAAATATACCTTCTCAACCTCTTCCTCGAGGGTCAGTTTACAAGGTACGGACCAGCAGTTGCTGCCTTCGCCACGGAGACCAATCCTTTTCAGCGAGTAGACCCAATGGACAGGCTTTTCCCCAAAGTCGCCAAGTGTACGATTCACACCTTCGGATCGGCTGGATCAACACAAATACACGATGCTCTTTGTGTTCTCCCACTGAACGTTGTCAACGAAAAGATCTTTGTGTTCATTTGGTTCTGGTTCTTCTTTTTGGCTGCCGCTGGAGCCATTATGCTCATTTACAGGTATAAAGTTCGCTCTTTGTATTCATCTTGTCAAAATTATCGACTTAACATAGTTGGAAGCTTAATTCTATTAACTTGATAACAAAACAATATTTGAAGGCATTACTTTTATATTATACATTTTTCATTATTCTGTTTGCACCAGAATAATAGTATTCTCACAGCCTTGGGCTCGCATATACTTGCTGCGAGCATCGGCCAGAGTTATATCTCATAAGATGGCGGAAACCGTAGTTCGGACACTTCATTTTGGTGACTGGTTCCTCCTGCAGCAGCTGGCTCACAACCTCAATCCTATCATCTACAGAGAGCTCATTCGCGAATTGGCGAGAGAATTTGATAAAACAATTAATTTAGTTTAACCGTCCTAATATTATTGGACATATTGCTCTAATTTAATTTTCCACTTTGTATCAGTCAAAGCGATCAATAAATCGTCAAAACCGCATAGTATTTATATTCATTGTATTTAAGTATCGGGAAATTTATGGTAAGAGGAAACAGTTTATTACAACAGTATTCTACCGCTTGATATGGCTAAGTTACGAAATTTATTTCAGTCGAGAAGATCAACCTCTTCTTTCTCTTCTACAGTTTTAGTCCAGATACTAACATGTCCTTATTTTCCTATCTAGCGGTTAAGTGATTGAACTAGGGAAATGAGTTATGCTACGGTGTGAAATATTTTTAAGAATAGGATCCCTACTAGTTTCCAGATGGCGCTAATGTCTTATTCGCATTCTGTCCGGACAGAAGATAGCAGTGCCCTCTCGATATGGTATACATCAAAGCTGAAAACCGATCACACCTCTGTTGGAAAATTCAGGAACTTTGTGGTACGACGAGTCTGACGTTGCGAAGTTGACATAATTCTCAAGAAAAGAGAAGTAAACAAAAATACAATTATACTCCCTGATAATCAATAGATTCAGTACCAAAATCGCTCAAAAGCGAACATCTCTCTGATGTACTGTTACGAACAGCAAAGGATGGACCAACGAACGAGATGTTGGCTGGCGATACGGCGGACTGCTCTTCACCCATTGGTTAATGCTTTGGGAATGGAACAGAATGGAACTAGAAGGCTGAAAACATTTGTTCACCATTGGTAGGTTGCTTGAGGAGAAATGTGATCGTTATGGACAGGTTAAAACTATTGATGGAACCGGTTGTACTTTATTGTAAACACTCAGATACCTGCAAGGAAAGAATTAAATAAAGATAGAACGTTCACCAATGGTTTCCTACGTGATACCTCAAACTCTAAAGTGCGATGTCAAAATTCAAGATAACCGCAGAGGCACAAGTGAGATGCAATCTATGTATTTTTGTTTCATGCTTGACTGCAGTAGCATTTAGAATCTTTGGTGACCACAGTTGCAATTTGAACTTTTCTTGAAAAAAAAAAACAAAACCATTTAAGGTCGAAGAGGAAGAAGACCATAGTTTAATATTTTTCAAGATTGCGTGTTCGGTAAATTTTTGTGGGTAAAAGTGGGCAGCAGCAGTGTGTAGGTTTGTTTTTTCAGTGGGCAGAGGCGCTGTTCTCAGTCATATTTCTATCGTATTTCCATGAAAGTGCGATGAATTGAAGTGCCATCTAACTGTTGTATCTTAATACTCCCTAACACCATAATTATCTGTATCTTGTGAGAGTACGCGATATTAAGATTCAAAGGGTTTATACTTATCGTACAAGTTGAATAGGCACAGGTACGATAGTTGCAGAGGATTGAATTTTCGTTGTCCCGGTCACCCTGCTGTTCCTGGAACATGAAACTTATCCGTCAAGTTTGATCGCGCACTGCGCGCACTCTGGGGAAATCGCCTATCGCCACCTGGTAATGCAGTGAATTGGCTCTAGGAAATGAAAGAGAATAGCATAGCGAACTCTAATCATTGCTGAATATTCCACGGTGGTGAGAACTGCATGCAGACCAGTCAGGCAGCGCAGGGCGGCTTGTCGCCATTTTGTTTATTTTCGCGTAAAAGTGGTTCGACCGTGCGAAGAAATCGACTGTTTGCGAGCCCCAAGACATAAGAGGGATTGTGAGAGGCACCAGTGAGAAATCCTGGAAGATTCAGGAAGAAATCTTGTGCCTGAGCCGATTGTTCGGAGAGATCGCAGTAAGTTCGAGACCCCCGAGACCCCCGAGACCCCCGAGACGCGTATACTCTCTAAGGAGCCAGATACATAAGTACCGCAGTGTAACGCGCCGGCCCCACGATCGGAGCATCGTTTTATGAGTCGTATAACGGGCTGAGCGAAGACAGTGGTTTAGGAAGGAGTCTTAGAAATTTTTATTAGCTTGGGAGGCACGAGACAATCCTGTGAAGGGACAGGCTGTTTCAATAAGAAAAAGGGCTGACGTGAGGAAGA
>JARPRG010000305.1:278449-291960 GCA_031001745.1 Hartigia nigra
GATACTTTAGCAGCAGAACCGATGCTTTCCGCCCCTGTCAATCGGTCGCAGCTCTTATCCGCGAAGGCGACTCTGGCACGCGCATTACCAGACATACTCTAGAACCTCAGAGCCTGGTCCTGCTGACGATAAGTTCCTGTATGCTGGACGTCACGACGCGAGAAAGACACACGTCGACTAGTCGATGCCTCTTGCGTTCTCAAGGGATAAATCATCCGGCCTTTCTAAACGGAGCCACTAGAGAAAGTAAAGCGCACTACTAAGTATCGTACTACCTTATTGAAACGGCAGCGCTCCTCCTTTATCCAAAAGACCAAAGGAATGAGAGTAGCGTGTGCCGGTTGTGTGACAAGAGTAAAGTCAAGGAGGTACGTTCGTATACATACATATGTACCACATAGGTCTGGAAGGAGCATTTGTTGAGGAGGGAGGGGATTGCCAGCCAGTTTTTATCCTGCACTAAAAGCCCTTCTGATTGGCTCGGTCCGGCTCATATTGTTCGATTTATGTGTCCGCGACGTGGATTCGCTGCATTCGGCCGCGACGCGCATATATAATTCACGGGGTGTTCCCGGGAGACGATACACGGAGAAGGTGAGTATGTGGACACACATGGACGCAGCGAGTAGCGCGTGTCCAGATTCTCTTTCGCCCTTCCAGCACAAGATATACGCACTGCGTATGCTGCGTATCTAGCCTGAGATGTAGAAAAACATAAAGCGGATATTCAGAGAATCGTTAAACTGTCCCATCCCCGAAGAAGATTGGAGTGACATTAAAGGTGACCTCTGAAGGAACCAACCCTGGAAAGGAGGCGGTCGTTGAAGACAGGGTTCACCTTAGAAAGGGTTAATGAGTAATCAGCAGAGCGCAGGAGCTTTGGTGGCGGAGGTTAAGACCTTGCGCAACGCGCATTGCCACCCCTTGGCAACGCCTCTCCCTTATAATTACTGGTCACCGATATACAGTCTTGAGCCAGGACTGCCACCACCCTGAGCGTCCCGGGCGAATTCCAACAAGGATGACGATGGCTATAGCATAGGAAGGCTTTTCCACGGCGAGAATTCGCGCCTGCGCTCCCTGGCTTAATTACGGCGGCTTTGCCAATTGGGGAAACTCCTCGGGACGCCCGAGAGAATGGACCCCTTCCCCCAAGACCTGCGCAAAACGAGCTTAATGATAATTACTGACCAACGAGCCAATCGAGACGTTGATGCCACCCCAGGAAAATGTTCCTCCGCTAGACCCTCATTCGCACCCTAGCTTAATTTTCTACATTCCGCCAAAAGGAAATGGAGGACACGTTGCCTCGAGTACTTAAAGGCATTAGTATCGAGTCTCTATATAATTACATTCAGCTCGTGACTGAATTTTATTAAATTGATGACGCATACTTTTTTAGTGTTGCGCGTTAAGTGAATCCAATACAGATAGTATTTCCGGAAGTCTGTCCGTTAATATCACCTGCGTGAAACCCATACCTCCAATTATTGTCACTTCTGGCGGCATGTGTTTCCGTAATTTTCCAAAAAATTACTATTAGCTGAGAAGCATGGGAATAGTGTTGGCATTCGAGCGACTTTTGTTCTCATTAAAATCGTATTTTGTTTTTTTTTTTACTACACTCGGCCGTATTCCATCATACTGGCTATTAGCGTGTATGGACGAGTAAGGTTGAAAACGTATTCGTCGAGAGTTCCGAGATCTGTAGCATCTGAAATTCCAACTGACTCGAGGCTCGACTCTTAGTCATTTGAATGGGCGTAAGTACCTGAAAGTTTGTCTCTCTCAAGTCGAAGGATAATAATATGAAAATCTAAGGGATACCTTACAGAGGAGGTCAACTTGTTCGGACTGATTGGTACTCGGGTACGTTACTGAGGCAGCAGGTCGTTTGTAGATCGAGGAACGAACCTGGGGGTCCGATCACCCTCGGCAAGTCACACAGTGGCGCAGTGCATTGCTATGGGCAGGAGAAGACGAGGAGAATAAAGGGAGGTAACAGGTGGCGCGCGGAACTAAACAGCCCCTTCCCTGGAGAGAGAGAGAGAGAGAGAGAGCGTCGACGCCGTCCCGGGGCCCTGGACAAAAACTGGCTACTGGGTTCCGTCTGCTACTTCGGGCCCTGATGCTCTTCTCCTTCTTCTGACTTTAGCTCCATCGTTCATATCACTCTTCCTCTTGGACGCTCATCAACTTCTTCTATCTGCTTCTGCTAGTTTAGTCTTGACGCTCATTTTGAGAATTGTCTAGAGATCATTCTGGCGCTTGGAGCTCGTAGCATAGAGCGCAACACCTACTTGCTAGAGTGCCGACTACAAGAAATTCTCTGATAATAAATGAAGAAATGCTAAGCGACGTCGTACCAAGACGCAAAGAAAAGGTGTTTTGTATAAACAGAGAAGTCTCGACGTGGCAATTAATAACAATCATAATTCCGAGATAGCAATCAATTTTAATTGACGTCGGTGAGCGTGAATGGATTCTCGTGGGGGCCATGGTTGCCACCTGCGTGCCAATCTGGCGAAATTACGCGTCATTTCGAGATAATAAAAGCAAATGGAGTCCAGGCAACTGAGTATACTAAGCGCGAGTTAAAGATGGAGGTTGAAGTTGGAGTCAAGGAGGACAGAAATTCATTCGCACTCTTCCCTTCTTTAATTCATCAGTTGTTCTTTCTCTCTCTCTGTCTCATTGTCGTCCTCCGAATCTCTTTCCTCTCTCTATCTCATTCTCGAGCGTATAGAACACTTTGCTGGAGGACATCTTGCCACTAATTACGATTAATTTGAGAGTAGTACGGAGGCCTCAAACCAGGAGCAAGTCTGACTTGGCTACCAGGCTGGCCAATGGGATGGTGAAACGAAGGGAACGTAATTAATATTCTCAGCAGGACAGTGTCGGCTCGACGCAAGATCTACGTCATCCCTCCAGCATCTTGCAGGGTCTAGGGTATAAAGAGTAGGAGAGATGAGAGCACTTGAAAACAAGCCCAGCAGCACATAATAATTGTTCCCTACCCAGCACCCTTATATATCCTTTACAGGGAGTCCAGAGATATCTGGTAGTCATCCTAATCCTCATGATGGTAGCAGCATCTCTATGTACCATAGAACGGGTTGAGGTTAATCACCCGCATTGGTTTTTAATAAACGGTTCAGAGGGCCAAACAAAGTCGGCCATCAATAACCACAGTGGCTCCATGTGTTTGTGCGCCCGTGTGACCATGTAGGCTTCTCTGCTACGTCGGGCCTTTGCCACCAGCTTGTCGAGCTCCACAGAAAGATAGGCGGAGATCGTATCTTCGTGGTTATTAATTAACCGCTGAGAAGGGAAGGCCCCCTTTCATCACCTCAGAAACGATCCCTACCATAGAGAGCAAGCACAGTCTTTCTCGTGTTAGAACGAACGATTTGACTTCTGAACTCTTCTTACTTTTCGACTGTCGGACCTCTCTGAATTCATTGCGCGATCTACATACGCATGAGATGTCTCACTTTGTCTGTGCCAGGGAGAAGAGGGGGAGTGGACAGTGGACAGTGGGACGTTATTAATTCATTTATCGAAACAAGATAATTAAGAATGTTCCAGGTTAACTCACCCATTGATTGAAGTCCTGCTCATGAACCAGGAAAGTGCGGATCTTGCCAAAGAGTGCCATGCTTGAAGAGGCAGCGAGTCTGATCTTTCTATTGATTGGTCCAGGAAGACCGTCGCAGCATCATCAGGTTGATCTTGATGAGGTCCAACCCCAAGTGGTAGCCAGAGTTTTAGTAAATCTTCGCGAATCTTGCTCTGGTCTATACGATACCACTGAAAAGAAATAGAAATAAAATAAGAATCCGGATCTCGAGGATTTTTAGAACTTTTTTATATCGATTCTTTAAAATATTCGCAGGGGTGTCCCATGTATGGGATAAAAGGCGACATGTCATTATCGTAATGCGCCCACTTTTTCTTTGTTAAACGTATGTTTATTAAATTCTATCTTGAGACGCTTCGTTCTACACGAGAGCCTGTGCGTAACTAATTCTGTTGTCAAGAAAAAAAAAGTCACTGGTTGCGAAATAGAAGAAAGGGGCGGTAAGCCTTGCTGCCAACCGTCGCCTTGTTTACATTTTCACGACGCAGCAGCGCGCTGAGTAACGAATAAAATAAAGGCCCAAAGAATTCGCAGGGGTATCATTCGACGGCTGGCGAATACCGCTTCTTCTCTCGTGGTATTGAATAACGAAAGAGAAAAAGAAAAAGAAAGAGAAAAAGAAAAAAAAGAATGATTTCTAGTATACATAAAGGTGGCGAGTTGATCCTAATTTCCTGCGGTACCCACGATTCCAAGAATAATAACCAATTACGTCCAGTAGATTGAGGAATCAATCCGATTCGAAAGTGGGCTAATCGTGATTCGAGCGATGAAATTATACGAAAATGTAATCAAGCAGCTTTTTGTCTCGTTTCGTTCGTTTCGTTCTGAAGGCAGGAGGGTAATTAGGAATCCTTTTGCGCTTCGCAACGGGAGACACTTGTTGCTCTTCTTCTTTTTTCTCGTACTATCTCTCTTTCTGACTTTCTCTCGCTCGTATAGCAGCAACAGCGAGGCTTTGCTATCCGATAAAGGGGGATGCTGAGCGGTCCAGGAGATCCAGGAGATTCAGGAGATCCGAGTAATTAAGACTAGACTCCAGGTGTGCCTCACTAACAATAAGAACTCATTTATGGATGCCGCAATCCTCTCGAGAACTACCGTCTCAACTATTCTCAAATGAAATACTCGCGCCATTGATGTTTTTACCTTTACTCCTAATAAATGGAGTCACTCAAAGATCTACAATGCACAGAGTTCTAGTTTAAGGTAGTAGCAATACTCCATTGGTGCCGGGTGGTGTCACTGCTGGCCTTAACTTCCAGAGTGACGTTCGCCAGAGCGAAAAAGAAAATAGAGAACCCAATAAGAGAGAAGAGAAGGCAAGACTCGATGAGTTTCTCGCAGTGCGAGTGGAAGGAAGAGGAGACTTCTCGTAGAATGGGTCCAGGGATGGCCGTGATGCTGGCTCTCGAGTCTCTGAATGCGAACGGCTGAGAAAAGGTGTAGAAGCGAGTCCAAGCCGAGCGTACAATTTTAATTATGGCTGCCAGCGTGTGTCACTAATTGCGGGTACCCGGTGCCCATCATCACACTTTGATTCCACTTTTTGTCAACTTTTTCTTCGGGAATTACAAATGGCTACCGGCGAGTCGCGCGCGCGCGCCCTCGTCCGCGTTGCTGGACAGCATTCCTCTTTGTGTCATTAGTGGCGACTTCTGTGGCGCTGGGGTTACACTGCTACGTCGCTACACTGTTACTCAGCTTCTCTACCACCGAGACAAGATGCACGTCGAGGCGCTCCTCTCGACAGGTAGACCTCCACTCGGAAATCGCAGCCATCTAAATCAACGTCCTACAGCTGAGCCACGAGCAAAAGAAACCTGCTGCAGCGTGGATTCGAATTTCGAACGAGAAGATCAGGACTTTTAACCATTCCTTTGCAGCAGCAGCAGCAGCAGCAACAGCAGCAGCTTCTAATGTTTAGAGTAATGGATCCAGAAGAAAAATAAATATGTACGTTTAGACCTAGAGGTGTATGTGGAACGAGCCAACAAGGATACATTTACTGCGCAGTCATTAGAGAAAGATTAGAATGTTTGTAAGGTACCGAGTAGCGTTCACGAATTTCATGGATTTCCGATAATTCCGAGCGTGACCAAAGTTTCGTGGTTTTTGAATTTTATGCCCAAGTTTTTTTATTCTCAAAAGAAAAGCAGTCGTTTCCCTAAGGTAAAGAAACAACTATAGGCATAAATGTGGACCTTGGAAGCCTTATGCTTTCCGCAAGGAATACTGGGGATGTTTGGCCAGCCATACCGGCGGAGCTCTTTGGATTCCTAAGGCGTGTTGGATCGCGAGTCAAACGCATTCTCTTCCTCTGCTATTATGTTATTGCCACCGTGCTGCAGGATGCTTATTAGCCAAGTTACCTTAGGTATTTTTATATCACTTCCAAGAGTATTAATCATTCGAGTTGAATACCTTCGTACGGACAATATATTTCATGAATTATCAGTATCGTACATTAATCCTTTTATCAGACACGAGACGTATCTACAAATTCTCTAGATTAAAAGTTTACAAGATATATAGATGCAACGGGTACCTGTTCTAATTAATATATCCGGTGTGTATAAGCCATTTTTAAAGTAATGTCTATAATCCTTGTTTAAACAGTGATAAAAAAATGTTTTCTTTGCTTCTTCCTTGATGCAATTTAAAAACAAAGGACTAGCGATGCTTATGTTTCTATTGTCATGTATCGTAGGAGTGGTGCAGCAGTTCGATCTGGAGTTACATCCTGATTGGAAAAAGCAACGGTGTAACTAACCGTGTGGACTTTTTATCCAAAGCCGTATCTCGACTAACGAAGCTGCTCGCGCCTAGAATATCAGTTCGTTTGCCGATTCTCTTGGAATCCTTGAAATGCCGGAACGAGCCGATGTCTAGCCGAAGGGCTATTATATAAACCTTGTGGTAATACCTTGATAAGAATATTAAAGGATCCCGGAGATTCGGACGTGGAAATTTATTGATTCCTATCAGTTTTCTTACGAGCGAGTCAATGATGCGTGGAGACCTTGAGTAGCTTATTGTTAGAGTTTCAAGATCTTTTAAGAAAGAGAGGCAAAGAGGAAGAGAGCGTCTTAAATAACTGATAAAAGATGAATCATAGGGTATAATGAGATTTGACAAGATACATTTTATCTGTACTTTCGTGGAATGTGGAGAAATGTATATTTGTTTTATAGTTAATTTTTGTATATTTATACAAAAATATTAAAGATAATATGTACTTAACATGTAGGAGGGTTAAGAGGGTTAAATCTATATAAAAATTTGAATGAACGAGACTCGCCGTTCGTTTTTTCTTTTTCCATCTAGTTTTACTCTTTACCGAGCGCTCTCTCACTTTCTCCCTTATTCTCCCGTTCAGTTACACCCTGTTTTTTCACCCCTCAGGAGTCTCATCCATCAGTCACTTAATATTTCAAGGCATCCCCTTTCCGTTCAACCCACGATACTACTCTTCCCTGTAGAAGGAACGAGTAGCAAAAGCCGTGTCGGACGGCCCTTTTTAAAAGCTTAAAACAGGCCGGCAGCCAGCACTCACTCGGCCCGGGCAGCCGGGAGTAAACTTCTCAGACTTTGCTTAGGGATATTAGAGGTTGGGGAGGGTTGACATCGGCTTGCATCGATTTTACGAGAGTCCATGGGGCTGCTGCTCGAATTCCTAATTTGCGAGGTAAATAGGGGAGCTACCCGAGAGCCAGAGATTTTGGGCAACCAGGCAAGAGTGCGGTCAGGGGGATGAAGTGGATAAAGCTTCAAAAAGTTAGGCTTATGGGGTAAACACACCTTGCTGGGATTTTACATCTTAACGTGAAAGTCGACCCGACCGGGTCAAGTCGTAGTACAAACGTAAAAACGAGTGTCTGTACAATTATGAGAAATATGAACGAATTTAAAGACGCCATACTATCTTTTTATTATTACCTTCATAAAGTCTCTACCATTCCCTTCGCGATTATAACGCAATTTTTCTCTAAAAAAAAAAGAAGAAAACAATTAACGGTACCACGGGTACAGATCTAGCCGATACAGCACTGTCCGCAAAGAATTCAAGAATTAAATTGGAGATATTTCAAGGCAATTAGAAATTGAATAAAAAATTCATAATCAGAGATTATTCCCGTTGGATTCCCATTGATCTCCGTTTATTCCCGGTTTAGTTCCCGTGTCAGGGTACAACTTCTCGAAAGCCGAAGCAGCCCGAAGCAGCCCGAAGCGGCGAGATGTTTCAGGAATATCGAGGACGTAATTATCCGTAATTACCGAGCACGGGCTTGACTCTTGAGTAGCATCTGAGAATAGTGGGGATAGCCAGTGGTTGGCCTTGTGCCGTAATTGTACTAATTATTACTGACTTGCTCTCCTCCCCGTGGCCCGTGACGAGGTCTGGGCCTTACGAACCAACGGATAGAGGCCTGAACGCCTGAACGCCTGACTGCCTGCCTGCCTGATTTCAGAACCTGTCCCTTCGAAAGTATTATCGTCCCTGACAAAATACTCCTCCTAGGCTTTTGTACTGTAGTGTCTCAACTACTTGGGGGAAAATCAAAAAGAAGGTCTATTACGTAGTTCGTGTAATGATGACTAATTCAAAGTTTTTACCAAGTATACTTTAGCAGGGTACGTTTTCTTTTTAAAAATCAAGCTATGTAGCATTGGCATGTTCGTGCAGGAGCTTATTCTGGAATTTTTTGTACACGTAGTCGATGTAGAATCCCAAGAAAAAAACATTAAAACATTGTTTAAAAATATATTTCCTCGAAGATATTGTATGAAAGTAAATTGGTACGGCCCTGAGGGTTACCTAGAGTGACCCCAAGCGGCACTGCCTGGAAGGGTGAATACAGGGAGAGGTAAAAGCAGCCAGAAAGGCGAAGAAGCAAGTAGGCAGACAGTAGGTTAATCTTACTGAAATATTCTACAAGGCTTACCTGTGTCTTGTCGTAAGCTTCGAGTCTTTCATCGGCCTTCTTTTTCTCGTAGATGATACGTGCGAGGTTTCCATGAGGTCTGTAGCCTTTAACAGTGTAAGATGCCGGCGGATCGTTCTGGCTGGAAGAAATCTCACTCTTTGTAGATGGTCTAGAGCAAGTGCAGGAAGCAGTGCCTACGGCGGAGCCTGCCATGCTCGCCAGGAGCACCACGAGCACTGACATTCACCGTGAGCTCATAGTTTAGATTATGATGCGGCAATTTATGTGCCTATCATTGTACCGCCGGGATTACGTTATCGGTTCCTTTCCCACGGAAACACAGAGGACACCGTTCACTTTTACTCACGAAAACACAGCCAGCACGTGGCCATGTTGGCGAATGTGATGCGCTCTTGCGGTGAGTCGAAAACTTTCAAGTCAACAGGCTACTACTGGTAAGGAAGACACCTGCATAACCTAACAATGGCGGGTAATTTCCAGTAAACGGGCTTGGATTACCAGCGGACTGTCTGCCTGACTAGCCGACTAGCCGACTAGTCTATGGGACTGCGGGATATGCGGATGAGTTTAAATAATGCGTATCAAGCAATTAATATTACGTGTGTCGTGTAAACGTCGTTGGAAATTGAGTGCGAGAGCAAATATTCATCTGAAATGCAGTCTGGTAGCTGACGTCGACGTATGCAGATGCTGTGGCAGTTGGGTGAGAAGAAAGAGTTAAAAAATTATCATTTTTGGAATGAGGCGTCGTTCTTGCTAGAGCACAAAGAATATTTGTGCGAGATTCTTGTTTAGGCTGACTCTAAGAAAAAAGAAAAGATTGATATAGTGCCAAGGAGGCTGGGGATGGTGGACAGGGCCCGTCAGAGTAATTAACGGCTCGGTCCGCGTGAAATTGGCCAAGAATGGCGCCGCGGACCCGTCTACTGTTTCAGGGAGTGAGAAGGTAGGCTGGAAGGGCCCACTTTACCAAAGGCCTAGTGGCCAAGGGACTAAGGGCATAAGGGTTCAGTATGGAACGACTGCCTCGCGTCATCCGAGAGTCGTTCACGTTTTTACATCGCGTATTATATTCCCCCGATTCTCTGTAGCACGCGGGCTTAATTTACGGCCGACCTTGATTCCTCTTGGTACCTTGGTAAAGCTTAGGTTGCCGCTAACTTTGCTAACAAAGGCAGCGAAAACGAACACCTTACTGTTCTTACAGATGAACTCACGATGTAAGGATATACCGGTAGTCAGGGTGGATATCCTGGATCTTGTCTTACATTCATTTTGAGTTTATAAGAAATCCCGCGAAATAAATTGCTACTTCCATCCTTTTGTTTTTCTTCGTTCGACTCATTCTTCACGTCTTAATACAACACGGTTCGACGACCATCTTTAATTTCAACACGACGGGGTCCCCGTTTGGCTTTTTTCGATTAGGATGCTGGTTTTTATTCTCGAAGAAGAGCACAGGGTGGCAAATGAAGCGCGTGAAAAGCTTCGGGTCCCTCGTAGCAATGAATATTTCACAGGGTATATTGATGCCAGGACATGTCGTAGGACCCGGTGCACACCCTGAGCTCGCATCCCTCCTGTCGTCTTATACTGATAATTCATTAATTTATGATAAGCTCCTGCCTACCTCCCGGTCTGCCTGACACCCCCGCGCCATAAATCATTTTCCCGGCTGACGTTAATTGTGCGCCACCCCTCGTTACCGCCAGGAATGAGATTTTTTTAATTGGCGAATTTTTCACCGCGTCTGACACCCTGATCGCACGCTATTCCAAACTCCTGGGGGCCGTTTCTTCGTTTCTATAGATATACGAATATCCAACTGAAACGTTACGCCAGTCAGGATTCACCATGTTGCAATAATCATTTGTCTATATTTAATTGGCTAATTGTACATGGGCAAGTAGTAAGCTTTGAATATCTTTCGAAGCAAATGCGAGGTTTCTCGCAGTCGGACGATGTAGCTACGTTCAGAAATCACTCATGAGACGTGTGTTTGGGCTGGACCCAGGATCACGAATCAAAACATGTAGTGCACGTGTCCCCCTCTATGGTTAAACCCTGTTTATTCCTATGAACAGGAGCATAGAGTTCCAGAACTCTACTCCTGGAATTTCCGAGGTCTCCCAAGCCATCCCCAAGAACCCGATTCGACTCGGGGATAAATATTTACGCTTCGTGCGGCGATTAACGCGTACGCGACTCGCCTTCGCTTGCCATTAAAATCCCAGAATAAAAAGTACCTAACTGACTCAACTGCTCACCACGAGATAGACGAACAATCTGAGCCAGTGCGGCTCCTTGAAGACGCGCCTTAACTCGATAAGTCCCTACCGAGAGGCCCAAGTGAGCTCATAATCGCGAACATGCGCAACCGCTTATTACAAGCGGCCAGAGTATTGTAAAGCAGTAAAGCAGTAAAGCGGTAAAGCGGTGCACCTTAGAAGCCGAACACGCGGACTCCAAGATAAAAGGGAATACGCCCCAACCTGCGAGTACAAGGGATGCGGAAAGGAAGTCAAGAAAAAGAGTAAGGTGTGTAACGGCCGTTCACTCGTAGATGAGTCTTTGGTAAAAAATATGATTTTACAAGTAAATCTTATGCAATTTCGAATAAAATGTATATTTGTATTTTCAGATTTTCATCACTACGTGTCACGGCCTCCTGGACTTTAGTGTATTTATATCGTACATCTAAAATATCTACACGAGCGAAGGAAAATACCTGAGTCATTGTCAGTATACATCCTGCAGTTCATTCGAGGCTCCTGCAAGTGGATATCTTCTTATTTTCGAATCTGTAGAATTCTCATACGGACACAGGTTCTCTCTCTCCTTCTCAGGGTCTCCCCGTACCTGTCTGATTACAGGGGAGCTTTGAAAGAGGTCCACCGTCTCTCGATCTCTGCTGTTTGGCTTGGCACTGGCTCTTTTCTTGCCTCTCGTAATAATAATTACCCACACCGGCGCAGAAGCTGCAGCGTGGTAGGATTGGCTGGGGTTCACACGTCGAGTGATGTATGCCGTGTGGTAGGATGCGTAAGACGGGAAGCCTATATGTCTTATATGCCCAGAGGCGTCCAAAGTCGAGCCTTCGTTTCTGTGATACATACATACCTATATATATATATAGGCAGGGACACTCTATGTATATCTATACATCTACCTTCGAACTTACGCTCATGAGTTTCTCTATAGAGACTCACAGGCAGAGCCTTTATAGAAACTAAACAGAAGACTTTTTTTTTTTCCTGTCACTCTAAAACTGATTACGGATTATACTATTCCGGACAGGCTACTGTGCTTAGTCTTCTGTAGCTGTTGCTGTTGCTGTTGTATAATATTTATTATATTTCAATATTTACGTATCTGTATGTAGGGTTTGATATTGATTGTAAGATGTCAATGGGACCAACCGGCCCCCTGCGGTGGTTACGAATGTTTTGCAAGGCTTCCGTTGTGACATTCATCTCGAGGGATCAGGGGGAGGGTGTTATCAGTAATTATTCATGTTGACTGATGTAAAATTGTGTTGTCTCGCGAGACTGAGGAGTTCTTACGTGATTAGCGAATCCAGATGAAATATTGGAATTTGCAAGGCCAATAGAGTACGAGGATCATTAAGGTTAGTTGAGCGTTAAGTTTCCATGGTCGTAATATCCTGTATTACAGATGGATTTACATTGATTGGATTTTTGCGGGCGTGCGAGTAATAATGCTAATTTGGTAAGTAGAAATGGACATCAGCGGGCGGTCAACTGCTCAGAGAACACACGGTAGCCCGGCACCGCTAATGCCTCGTTTTTGTCTACCTCCCATACCCGTTCTCGGGCATCTTCAGCATCTTCTTCCTTTATTCCACCTTTCTCGGCATCCAGCTCATCTCATCTCATCCTGCTTCTACTTAACCCTTCCTACTTGGGCACCTTGCGCCGTTTCGCAAGGGCTTTCAGAGCGGCCTGTAAAATGTATAATCAGATATCCTGACCTCAGAATTTCTAACCAAATCAGAAGACTACGTGATGGCAAACGTAATAACCTTTTTTTCATTTCCCTTTATTCTTCTTATTCTTCTTATTCTTCTTATTCCTTGATTCTTCGGTACCGCCTGCATCGCGGGACTTTCATACATTACTATACGATACGTTTTCTCGCTCGGATTTTGAGGGTGACTGTAACACAAGGGGTGGCAGTTCGAAACTTTCTGAAAACCTTTATAATGCTTTCGATAAAAAGCACCCCTGTGGGACGCATATGCTACAGTCTTCTTTTCTCCCTATTTCTCTGGCTTTGTCCAATAGGCTTTCGTTAGATTGCACGATGGCCAATCAATAATCGAGGATTTCACGTGGGAGTGGACGCGGTCCTTGAGTCGAGAATTAGTTAGAAATTATAAGAACAGTAGAATTACGTCCAGTCGAGCGATAGCTGCTGCTGCTGCTGCTGCTGCTGCTTCCATGTGTCTACCCCGATCTGCTTGACTAAACAAAACTAGAGAACGCGCAACCTCAATGAATTAGTATCAAAGTAAAATAGGCAGGTCTATCAGGCAGGTTTTACGAGTTCTTGCGCGGAAGAACTGTCAAGTCAGCTGTCATTTTGTGGCAAAGAAGAAGTGGAAGAATGGAACTAAGAAATAAGTAGAATAGGTAAGAGGTGTAGGAAGACATCGCATCGGAGCATGACGAGGCGCATACCTTCCTAGATATGATATATATACTGTTCACACACACAGTGGTCCACACTGTGCTGCGCATGCATGGGTAGATGGGGGAGGGGAGAGGAATCATCTCGGGAATACGCAGCGAAATACGTATTGCGAGAATGATGATGGTGAGGAAGGAAGACTTGGAAAGTGCATCGAGAGAAAGAAAGGAGTGAGGCGAAGGAGAAGGAAGACAGGAAAGGAGGAAAGG
>JARPRG010000305.1:311705-322340 GCA_031001745.1 Hartigia nigra
TATGGACACTATGGACACTATGGACACTATGGACACTGGGTTTCAGCGATTCAAAGATGTTTCTTTGTCATTGACAAGAGGTGGACGTTCCGAGGTTGTTGCGTTCTAACGTTGTGACGTTGCGTCTATCTTCTCGTGGACCAGATGAGACTCGTTACGAGGCAGGAAGTGTTAATGATACCCCTGCTCATTCACTGGACGCTCTCCTGTAATTATCGGTTGAAGGGAGAGGGGGATGCCAGAGGAGAGGATGTTACTCGGTTCGTTCCTCTCTTCTCTCTCTCACTCTACCATCTCTGTTAGATGCGGACACACACGTAGACGCGCTAACGCAATAAGGATATGGCATTGAGACTTATTAAAGTATAAGGCACGTCTGTGAGAAGAAAGTAAAATTAGGATTTCTATGAAATGTTTGATTTTAAGAAAATATTAAACGTACAGCTCATTTCGTTAAGAATGACAAAAACACTTTTACGTAATAACGCTTACAAACATAATAAGAAAGAGTGCGTAGCGTTGCTGCTGGATGCTGAAGAGAGAAGCTATCCGCGTCCCGTGTGACACCCTTGAAACAATCGGGCCGACTCAAGAGGGGCTTATTACTCTTAATGAGCTCTGGTTATTTCTTTGAGTGGCTTTGATTCGTTCGAATCACCTCCTTTCCCTCCTCCGCGATCACTGCCATAAGCTATCTATAAGTTCTGTCTCTCTCCCTCCACAGTACGTATCATTGTGCGAGACATTCACGCATCTTTCTACAGTGTACATTTAACGTAGGAACTCTTCCACTCTTCTCTTGAGGACCAGAGGAGCTCATTTGCGTACGGATTGAGATAGTAGTGCTTTGGTCCCAGTTCGATGTGTGTTTTTCTTTAAATGTGTGACTGCATACGAGATCCTGATTGCTGGCAGAGCTGGCCGCTCCCAACTTCAGAGGCTCTCAATCGTTAGTCGATTGCCATAATTATTCCTTTATTATACTATTGTATATTCCCATTTTGTATGATCAGGATTTTCTTAATCGTTTACCGATTTTTCTCAACGTTTGAAAAAGTCAGTGGCACTGTCTTACAATTAGTTGGCTGGGTTCTTTCGGTTTGTTTACTATTTTAATTAGAAAATGATTTAATCAATCGTGACGCGGGAAGCCTACATTTTATTCGAATAACGGATTTCAAGATGCCGTATGATCTTTTTTTCGAGAACTCTCCGATTCTACTTAATTCGGTACTCATTGCTCAGGGCCATTTGAATTTTTCATAAGTCGAATAATCAGCTTAAACCGCTGTTATTTGAGCACCTCTGCCTGAAAGATAGCCGCGACACATGCTGGAAATTTGTTCGCTGGGAATTTACGAGCGAGTTTCCGTGTCAGAGCCAATACCGAACTCTCGCCGTAAGTAGTTATACGTCTGTATATCGTAGCCAGCTATAAACTTGTATTTCGTTGTGGAGACAAACCAAAAAAAAAAAAAAAGAAGAAATTATTCAACCAGCCAAAAGCATCATTGATACCACCTTGGGGAATTTTAATCGAGCCTGACTACAATTTACTTTGAATTTATTAATTGAGCAATGCTTCAGCCAGTGTACGTTTTAGGAAGAAAATTGAAGAGTAGATTACAAGAAATTTCGAGATTTCTGGGACGCTGGGTGTTCGCCATTCGGCAATCGAAATATTTAGCAATTGACGCGCTGCGCCAGGAGCGCGACATTCGAATGACTCGATGAGCATTCTAGGCGCGAGGAGTCATTGGCTTCGGTAGGATTGTCATTGCGATGCATAACTATGCAGCAAAGTATGCAACTGCACATTCCAGGTGTATGCAGGAGGCCCCGTCCAGTCTTCTCACTTGGGACTTACACGAATGTCGGGAAACACGCTACGAGCGTGGGCGTGCATTCCTCACGTCGTATTATCTCTCTTTCTTTTTTTATTCTCATCCTTCTTGGCTGCAGGTAGCCTGCCATCTCTGTCTCTCTCTCTCTCTCTCTCTCCTCTTATACTCCTGATCCAAACGTTATCGGGCCTCAGTCGTAACGGCTGTTTCACACCTCCGCTCGACCGGTGAATTAGGAAATAAATTAGTACGGAGCTAATTTCGTTATCTTCACGTCCTCAAGAGAAAGAAAGAGAATCCACCGTGTCTTTAGCTAAGGAAACGATCATCCGGGACCCAAAGTCCCAGAACTTGGGACGATGTTCCTTTAAATATTTCGCCTGAATTTTCGTCTTATTGAGTTTAGGGCGACCCGATAGGGTTTGACTCTGCGTCGTGTACCTGGTACCCGAACAAATTTCGGGATAATTAGACAATTAGATAGAAATTTTGAAGAACGATGAAGTCTTGAAACTTTCCTTTTCTAGTCTAATCGAGTTCATTAGCTATGCTCCGATATATTTGGGCTCTATGTATATGATAGCTATCGGACAAGATAATCCTGTGGCGCTTCAATAAATTTCATTAATTAATTATTGACGTGTCCCAGGGCTATTTTCGTGCAATCCGGCGCACGCAAAGGACGGGGTGCCAGCTGTATCTAGCCATGCTTCGGATTCACCTCAACCTGGTCGTTCGTCATCGGCTTCATCCCTCTCTTAGCCTCTCTTAGCCTCTCTTAGCCTCTCTTAGCCTCTCTCTCCTTCTCTTCGCGTTCTACCGTGGTAATTTACGGCACGCCCGACTACAGGTACTACTCCCCCTGTCCCTTCTCTCTTTGAGGTTCCAGACAAGCGAATCATTTCTGCGGAGTGTGTTTCTCCTGCATCCTGGATTCACGAGATTACCCAGTCTCTCCTGTACAGAGTCCACGCGACAGGATCGTATTAGACACGGCGACATCTCCTTAGCATAGAAATGTCGGAAGTTGAACGGCATTGAAATCGATGAATTTCATCAATTCCAATTTGTATCCATCAAATAGTTAATGAAAGACATAAAAGAAGATTACTCGTTGGCTTTGATTCACGCATCTCTTATTGAGTTTTTTAGTGGATTCCCTTAAGGAGTCTATATCAGATTATATCAGTGATTACGTGGAGCCTTAAAAATCAGACTTCCCAAGTGAAAACACCTACACGCCGTCTAAATTGTCTAGGTCGTAGCGTCCAATCGTTCCAATCGTTCCAATCGTTCATTATTCACCGGGAATTAAAGAGATGCGCGCATCTCACGTGAGACAGAGCGAGATGAAAATCCGTTAGGTCATTCTAGACTTACTCTAAGGTGGGACCAGCTTTAAAATTGGATGACGAAATTAAGTAGAGACTTTTTACGAGCTATCAAAATGACACCAAGCCCATCTATGTTTTACCATACAAAATGGAAATACCTTTCGGATCCTCCGTCCCAACCATCCCAACCATCCCAACCATCCTATCCCAGATCTTCATCTTGGCTTAAAACCCTTAAGGATGCTGAGCTATCGCTCCGATACGGAAGATCTAATTATGAAGCTTGTCCCTCCAGATAACATTCCCATACAGGTAGAGCAAAGATAGTACGACGATGCTAATGATAATCGCAGTAGTTATCAGCGCGTGGAATATTTTTCGTTGTCGCGATGGACTCTTGATCGTCACTAGCCGTTGATTCGACGTCGGTATCAGCGGGTGCCAGGCAGGAAGGCCCGTATTATCGAGGCAATTGTCTCAGCCCCACTACCCCTTGGCCCCTTGCGCCCCTCCTCCTCCTCCTCCACCCGGTCAGTTCAGCTGACTATAAAATCATTATCACTCCTCCCCTTAAATCCGAGAGCTCGATTATCCCATTAATACGGTGTTGTCCGTCCGTCCATCCGTCCATCCGTCCATCCATCCATCCATCCATCCATCCATCCCGTTCCCCATATAAATATCTACGTACGTCGGTTAGGATCTTTAATGATTTAAATGCGGAGAGACCGACACATGTCCACACATACGTCTCATGGACGCAGGCGAGTATGTGGTCCCTGGCTCGGCTTTTTAGCCGAGGGAGATAGAAGAGAATAAGAGTAGGACCCCGGCGTCAATCAAATCATTCGCGCGTAATCCGTGCTCTGGTTCGGGAGGACGAATCGCCGATTATCAAATGACGATTTAATGATCTGGGCGCGCCGGACGTGGGAAGTCCTCGGCGTATCGCTCTGCCACCTAATTACACTATTATGGGATCGGTAATTGTTCGAGCTCTTCTCTATATCCTCCCTGGGACTTCCGGGCATGTGAGACTTTTTCATTTTATGACATTTTTTTTTATCGATTGAACTTCTCTCTTGATTGATAAGAGGACGAAAAGTTGAAGGTATTCGGAGCCCTTTGAAAAATCTACTCGACAGTAACGATTGGGTTTCCTTGGAATATCTTTGAGTCGTTAAAAATAATTGTCAGCCGGATAATTAAAGCTTCTTGCGGACGCAAAGACGGGGTGGGTTGTAGCGAGAGTTTTAAAAAAGGCTTGGTTGGTTGCTATAAAAAAATACCAAGGTACCGAAGTTACCCTGAGGTTAGAGAAAAGAAAGAGCGACGAGGGTTGGTACGGATGAGTCAAGTTTCTTTTCTTCTCGTTATTTTTACCTTTTACCATTTTCCACATCGGATATGCCTCACCGAGGAAATTTCATCCCCTAGTTGCGATCTGCTTACGTTCTCTTGGCTCTTCTTTATCTTCAGCCTGTATTTTGTTGGCACATCGTTAAGGAAACCGAAGGGTGGCTGGTTTGCCAAAGGGGGTTGAGGTTCGCCTCCAACCACAGAATTCCCGGCTTGTTACGCAGATCAGACGCAACGGGAATCGAATCTTTACAGCGAAGAGCCTTCGCCTTGAATATTTCCTATATACCGGGGCTTATGTATTCAGGGTTATCCTCAAGTTTCCACCCTCTGGCACAATTGTCAGTTTAGGGATGACACCGTATCGTTTCTTCTCTCTAGTTTAATATTTATTCGTTAAGCCCGAATAGACGCAAAAGCACAATACAGATTCCTGGATACTAATAAAATTTCTTGGCTATCGCGTAACAACCCCCTCCACCAGTGGATATTAAAATCCGAAACAGGGGTGAGTTTATAAGAAGTTCTCATAGCGGTATTGTTTGCGGCTCGGTCTGCCTTCTAATTAGAAAATTCTCAGCGACCCTTGGTGTGTTTCACGTCCATCTTATTGTTTTTCCTCTCGCTTCTCCCTCGTCCTCTCCTTCGCGGCCACTCTACGCCGTGTAATCGGGGGCAACCTTTACGGGAGAGCGTAACAAGAGGGCGAGGGTGGCTTTGTAATTATTATTCAAATATTTTTTCTCGGACCAACTTCCCTGCATTAATATTTACAATGGCGCGCATTACGCTCCAATGAAAGGCGGCCGACAACTCTGAGCTCTCGAAAACACCCTAATAAAGGGGAATAACGGATGAAAATATTCTTAACTTTCCATGCCCCTCTAACTCTTTTCATTATTTCCAAAAGTCTTCGTTCCGAACTAAAGATATTCGAAAAGTCATCAGGATAAGACATTCCCCAGGGAAAGAGGTCAGATCAATCGGATAGAGCAGTCACATAAAGTGGAGAACGCAACGGCCAAGGTGTATCGTAAAAGGGAGCCAGCTGAAAATGAGGCTACTTTCAAGGTGTCAGATGTAAATGACTCGAGGGTGGAGATGGTATAATAGTATATATCTATAGAGATATAGGGAGCTATGTCAATCCAAGTCAGGAATCCAACGCCTCGACGCATATCAGGGTCTTCCTTGCGGCCTCTAAAATCACAAGTTTAGCCTGGATTTCTTCTGGAGCGAAGCGACTTCTGCACCTCTGATTGGTCAAGACTGGTTACAGGGGTACGTGATGAGAGCAATTAGTGGACACAGAGTGGGAAAGTAGGGCGTTAGTGTTTCCAGGAGGATTAAGAAACCTTACAGATGGATGGAGACTTGTACGTGTAATTTAGATTGGTAGATAAATTTGATGGCTGTGTCTATATGTTATTTGAGGCTAAAGGTCGTTCGGTCATCCCCTTATTCATTTAAACTTCGAGAAAACTGTCTAATTATGCTTTTTTTTTATTTTCGATACGATTCTTCGTATCGGTAAGCATCGCAGTCGTCACTCGGCTGATAAATCAAGGCTGATTCATTTTATGCAGTCTGACAGTCATACAGTCATTAAAGTAATCAACGAATTAGCGTTTCCGCGCTAAGGACTGGATAAAGTATAAGGAGTTTGCAGGGGACAAAGTGCGTCCTGGCACGCGATCCTTCCCTGCCCAACTAGTCGAGAGTCCATCGCCACGAGATCGCACACTGGATACAGCGATCAGTTTCACCTTTTTCTCGACTTTTTAGCCAGTGCCACTTCTAGGGAAAAAATAGAGGAAGAAAACTTTTCTAAGCTACGTCGTTTCCTATGCAGACTACTAGAATTTCCTTCTGGGCATATTCTCCGATTGGTATTACTTTCTCACGAAACTCCAAAGAAGCAGGAGCAGAGGAGCGAAGCATCTATAAAAGTGTATAACCTTTTAGCTAAAAATGTTGTTCTCGTAATGGGTAAACACTAGATGTCGCCTGATCTTTTGTACGAGATAGTAAAACCACTAAACTCTCAGAGTCAAGAAGCTTGACTATCTCATCGCTTCGTGCGACCGTAGTTTACGTCTTCAGGACTTTAGGCACTGATCATGTGCGTGGGGGCCCCTTCTCGTTTCGACGATGGGCATGATCACGATGGGGTCTCATGGAGGACTTGTACTAATTAAACGCTCCTTAATCTCACCGGAAACGGTCCGTCACCTAGCAAAGTACAAAGCCCTTGTTTCCCTCGTGAAGAGGGCCACTCAAATTACGAGCATAATTTCCGAAGGGACTCCGCGTGAATTTGGACTTCCGTTTACGAAAGGAACGATACCATACATAGAAATAACAATGGAATGAGAATTCTGTTTTAGGTAAATTTAAGGGGTTCTTTAAGGGCTCGTTATTATTACCCTTAAGCCTTTAAGCACCTGACCGTAAAGTCTCATAATTGTCTCGACGAATCTCGGCGCTCCCCCTCGGGGAGTCGACATGCAAATAACTCGGGGTTAGTTAGCTAATGGGGTTGGCTCGGGGTGCGCCCAGAGCTTCCAGCGAGTTCATTCATTAAGGGCTGATGGCTTAATTGCCAGCTCACAGCATCAAGGGCCACCCTTTCTTCTACTGGCCTACTACTCCGGCAAAACACCCTTCGGCCTTTCTCCGATACCTACCACCCTAGCAGGTTCGAGCAACAGGTTGTCCTCACGACCTCCTCCTCCTTCACCCCTGCTTTTACTCTTCGCGGATTCAACTCGTTTACACCCCTTAAACTGAACGCGAGCTGGCTTAATTAATTACACCCTAGTTTCAGAGGGTTGCCAGACCTACTTCTTACTTCCTGGTATTACCTACCTCAACTAATGAGTCATTAGTCTCTGGCTCTTATCAAACAAATCTCTTTATTGTCCGTAACATTAATTATTTAATAACTAAAGAGTGCATATCAGTATATCAAGAATATATCAGTAATTTTGGTATCTAAACAAAAAAACAAAAAAACAAAAACTGGCAATTTCAAATTGTCATGCAAAGATGTTCTCGTGACTCACAATGAGTCCTGGATTACTGATTTTTAATTGACTTCCAAGAAGGGTAGGTGGTAGATAGGGAGAACTTCGTGATTTGTATCCAGGATTTAACGATGCTTGTGTTTCTTTTTGTTTACTCCTCGAGGATTTCGTGAGAAATCGGCAGGGTAATAAGTAAGCGCATACCGATCGCGCACTGTGCGTATACCTATAGATGGTCATTAAATTCCAGCCGAATCGTTCGATCTTCAATGGTTGCTATAAATAGGCTGATTTATGATTAATCCCACGGTATAGGGTATGCAAGTGCGTGTACCATGTATGCATGTATACGCGCAGTGGGACTAAGTGATAGTAAGGGGACACGGAGGGACGTATAGTCAGAGACTCATGAAAAGTCGGTGCACTCGCTGCATACGAACTTCCTATTTTTAGCTTTTGTTTCACGTAACGACCTTACGAATTTTCGTAATTTGTATGCAACGCCAGGCGGACGTCGCTCCGCTCGACGTGAATTATACGACGGTTTAATTTAAGGTCGCCCATTTGATTCCTGGTAGACAGTCGAGGCACCTGGAGTCGCTGTCGTGCATGCATTTACTGTGCCACTTCGTTCCCTGTAAACAGCAATGTTATGCGGTGAAGGAAGAGTCTGGATATTGGCCCTGTATCATCGTATGGCGATGCTGCCATTGCGGTGGCGGCGGCGGCGGCGGTGGCGGAGGAGAGGAGGCAGAGGGGGGCTTGAGAACAAAAAAAGTAAAGCGCTGCAATAGAAGGTTTAGGAGGCCTATGGAACTGGAGAGAAGAGAACAACAAAAGTCACAAGAGAAACGAGTCGGGAATGAAAATGGTCGTGGGGTGGAGGGATGATTTAGTAATGAAGATATTAACGGAGCGAAAGCGCGCCATGGAATACTGAGATTCAACTATCTAACTGCTGACATAACTCATATTTACGACTGGTTTCCCTCCGCCATTGCATTGGGCTGGGAGGGCTTTGAGAAATTTGCCGATGCTGATGCTGAGGATGCTGTACGGTAATTAACCGGAAAGATATTGCGGAAATTCAGGCGAACCAAGAGTACGGTCGCACGAGACGTGGTGGTCCATCGAGAGAGAGAGAGAGAGAGAGAGAGAGAGAGAGAGAGGCAGCCGCGAATGCCTTTGAGTTTAGCTAAAAATAGAGAGCAATATTCCTTGAAAGACTATCAGAAGGAAAATCAGAAAATCTGGCATGGCATCTCCCATGACGTAGATCTTAATGCGGAGGTTATTCTCCCTTACGTTAGGTTAACGTAGATGGTTTCCACCCTGGTCTGAGGGGGTAGAATAGGTTTCAGCAGGGGCACATTAGCAGAGTTATGCCCCCGGGGGCCCCAGCCTCCTAGACGTATATCTTGGTTATTTTTTATTACCGCCCCTAGCAACACGTAAAAGTACGGCAAGGGCTGATACTTCTCTACCCTCGCATCTCTCTACTCACGATTCGCCATCCCCCCTTTCCTTTCATCCCTTCCATATCTGAAATTGAGGAGGGTGCAGAAAAATCGGCCACGAGGAAAAGAATATTCTTATCCAGCTTCTGGATAACGATAACCCCGCCGATACCCTGTCAACAGAGAAATTAGCATCCCTAACGAGCAGCAGAATTTTCTAGCAAAATGGAAGGAAGGGTAAATTTCCTTTCATCCCCTTTTATTCTTTTTTGCAAGGAGGCAAACAAATATTCCTCGAATTTTAACGAGGTACGCTCGAGTGCCAATTGGATGGCGCAAGCTGATCCATATGTCGGTTTCGAATCGCTTTTTTCACGCGCTGTACCTACCCTAACCTATAAGGGTGAGGGTAACATCGGGGGTAGGATATTTATGGCAGGGCATTAATACCGGCTTTTTTTTTTTAATAACGACGACCCGGTAGGGAAATGCTAACACCCCGCTCGCATTGGGGTGTGAGGTTTTGTGGGGTAGCAGGAAGAGAGACAAAAACTTAAGTACAAAGGGTTCGGGCACACGACGTCAGGGGTGGTCAACTTTTGAAATTCTTCTATTAAAAGAGTTATCGGGCAAAAAGAGAAACATGCCTGACTGAACTGCTGTCCGAGTCTCAAAGGATTCTCTGTGCTTCTGTATATTTCAGATAGGGGTGAAAGAAATAGGGGTTGGACTGTGAGGGTGAAGTGATGACAGGATACCGTTACGATGGAGCGAAATAACAGAGAAGAGAATTTTTCTAAGTAATCACATGCATAGAGAGGAATTTAGCCTGAATCTATTGTTTTTCGATCTTAAAAATGCGTGCAGGGTTAGAGGCTCGATACGACAGATAATGAAAAAAAAAAAGAAAAAAACGAAAGAAGGAAAGAAGAATATAAAAAAACAGGAAGGATCTATCCTTGCGAATTCCGTAAAAAGCCCCACGTAGGTTCCAGCTACCGTGTGCGCCAATATTATTAATTTTTCGTATCGCGTGATCGCAAGAGAGGACAAGGGTGAGGCTGCTGCCCTCGTACATTTTTAACGTACCTCGACCTCGGACGAAATATTACGGGGCAGGAGTGCCTGATGCACATAAGGGTGGACACACACTCCTCCACATGATTACAATGTTCCCTTCGCCAGGGCCCTATACTTTCGTGCCAAAGAAACTTCCAGAGAAACTCCTACGGTTAGGTACCGTAAGGTCAGGACAATGAAAATCTTCGTACGGTACTTCACGTGAGAAAGGCAGGAAATTGAAATTTAAATAGAAGAGTATCCTCGACCGAGTCCCTATTCAAAGTCGACTGGAATCTTTGAATTTTCTTTTCTCTCGAATTTGCCTGGCTTCCCCCCTGATAAAACAGATGCTGCAATAATCTCGTCGATGCGAATTCCAAGATGACGAACACCTAGGCCCGTTAAACCGCCAGTCGTGTTTCTACGGAATAAAAGGGAATCCTTGCGGCACTGTTCGTGCTCGCCCAGGAGAATCCTTTCCACCGCGCGGTCTCTTCTTCTTGTCATAAATAACATCTACGAGACTGGGAGACACCGAGACACCGAGACACCG
>JARPRG010000305.1:342555-357608 GCA_031001745.1 Hartigia nigra
GAAGTCGTGATTAATGGAGTTGATATATTTTCTCGCGTATCCTTCCACTCTGCCGTGATATTTTGTCTGCTGGTTTACCGAGGTTAAAGAGGGCTGGGAGAGCTAGGAGGGATTGGCGGTGGAAAGAAGGAGCAAATGTGGAAGGAAGAAGAGCGTCCGCTCGAGTCCGGGCATAAACTGCCCGACTAACAACCCACACGTACTCCAGCAGAACGCCATAGCTATGGGGACGGACGGACGGACTCACAGACACTATTAAGGGGCCTCTGGCTTAGCTGGCATCGCCGAACAGTCTGAAGAGGCAGAAGAGGCCGAGGTGGCTGAGGTGGCCGAGGTGGTCGAGGCAGGGGCTGTAAATTATAACTCCA
Source organism: Hartigia nigra (assembly GCA_031001745.1). Classification (NCBI taxonomy): domain Eukaryota; kingdom Metazoa; phylum Arthropoda; class Insecta; order Hymenoptera; family Cephidae; genus Hartigia; species Hartigia nigra. The sequence goes on from JARPRG010000305.1 coordinate 342,924, forward strand.
CCGCGAGGAGTCGAACCCCGAGACTAACCTCAGACAGACTCGTAAAAATATCTCCACTGTGCGCCTGCTCGAAGCTCAGAACTCCTCGTGACGCTCTGAGTAACGTAACGGCCAGAAGAGTAAGAGCGAAGATGATCGGGGTTTCGATTTTCGCTTTGTCCCATTAACGCCGGGCCCCCTGACCCTTATACTCGCGTTCACATTTTGATCAATCTTGCTTTTCTTGCTCCGCAGCATCCGAATGATGGATGCTCGTGAAGAAAGAATATATCGAAAATCAGTGATTTTATCGAACGATTAAATCTTCCCGTGCAAGGTCCCTGGCCTCTTGAGATCCCAAGGTAAATCAGAGGTCCATGAGAGCCCTCGGGGCCCCCACTAAGTAATAATTTCGAATTAAACGTTCGGGGTAATGTAATAAAGTCGTTCGGGGGGATAAATTTAGTAGGGTTCGCGGACGCGCGAGTGCGCGGATGGCCAGTACGGCTCGGAAGGAGTCGGATACAGTTGTGCCGCAGCCATGTAGGTAGGTGTTGGACACCCAGCAGGGTATAGAAGGAGTGGGCGGCCCCGATCTCATGAGTCCACGCTATACAGAGGAGCCTGACAGACTACGAGTCGATGTTATAGCACCGTACCTCGTATCTGTATTTCTAGATACCGAACTTCTATAGTCTGCCAGCAGGGAGAGAGAGAGCGAGAGAGAGAGAGGCGGCGAGTGGTTATCCGAAGGAGAAAGAAAGAGAACGAAGAGAGGGAATATACGAGACTGAGACACCCACACATACTGGCACGAAGTGGAGGACGAAGACGACGAAGAAGACGAAGAAGACGAAGAAGACGACGACGCGGCCATAACAATAAATAACTCTATCCCTCCATGTGTTACTCGAAGATTCCTACTCAGTCGCGGTAACCGCGCCCTGTGCTTCTCGGATTTAACCAGACTTTTTCTTTCTTACTTCCTTCGGGAAGTCAGCAACCATAAGGACACTGACTTCGTCCTGGTCTTATCGTACGTTTGAGTATATACCAAAAAGTTTGGTCGCGGGGCCTTATCTTGCTGACTAGGCCCAGGCCACGGCTGGAGAGTGGGATTTGTTCTTGATGCTTTTTGCGATCGTACAACCTCTCTTACTCTCTCTCTCTCTCTCTCTCGAGACAGGGGGCCCTCCCGAAGACTACTCCTTAAAGGCCCAAAAGAAAAAAGTCCCCGGAAAGGTAGTCAGAGGAGGTCTTCCATGCCAGACTGCTTGGAGACTCGGCATCGCTCCTTAGTCTATTCTCTCTGTGTCGTTTAACAGAAGGCACTGGGCTACTCGTATAATTGCCATTTGTTTTCATTCTTTATTTCTCCTCCTGCTTCTCTTTCTTTGCATTCTTGAAGAGAGGGAAGCCGAATGCGTAGCCTAGAACATTATAGTTTCGCTACGTGTTACCAAGTCGAAGGCAATGAAACTTGTTACGAGCTCGTCGAGGAGCCCGACTCTTTCAGACTTCTTCGGTTCATTGCCGTGGTGGGTCTTATTTTCTGTCTCATTCTTCTTTTTCTTTTTTTTCTTTCTTCGCTTCTCCAAGAGAACGAGGTGTCGGAGGAAGGAGGGAGGCTGAAAGAAATGAAGAGCGAACGAGAGAGTCGGTACAAACCAATTGACGATACCGGCATTTGTTGTACTTGTTTCGACGGCATACACGCCTACGTCTATATGCATTTAAAATATAGCGCGGTTGGGCCCTAGTTTATGAAGGGTCAGGTCATGGCGAAGGGTGAACTCTGTATGCTGCCACGAGAGGATGGCTCATGGGGGTGTGTGAGGCGACCGTTCACGGGACGTAGCCATCGGCCGCCAGGTCCCTGGGGCCCTGAGGCCCCGTTTAACAAGACTACGTTAATGCGAGTCATAGATCATCCAGGTATGCACTAAACGCACGAAATATAAATAAGTATAAACACCACGTAAATCATGACGATTAGGCTGGGCTCTGTTGCTCGGCGATTAGATTTCTTTTTCGGCTAAATTGTAAACGCGTCTAAACGCATCAAATGTTATACCTATACGTGTATGAGCAAAGAATTAGTTAGAATTAGTTAGACTTTACTCTATCGCAATAATGTAATTCGCTATTCGATATGCCTCTGTATTATATTATTCACTGTCCATATTATATAAACGAATGATATCTTATTTCCAATGAACGCGAATCATTGAACCTGGACCAAGAATAAAACAGTCCCTGACCTCCTAGGAAGAGGTCGAGAAAGAATAAGAAAAAGGAAGCGTGGAAGTTCCACACGGCTGACTGGCTACTGACAAGAGAGTCCAGCGAGTAGTGTAGAGTCTCTATTGTAAAATTTCTCAGTAGATACGCTTGTTTTTTGCTGCTGCAGGTTGGTACGCTGCCTTCGATTCTACGTAATTATTTATGATTTCCACGTGGTCAGAGTGCTCCTAACTGAGCCGTAGCAGCTTCACATAATATTCTACGCTCATGGAAGCAGCGATCGTCGTCCACTGTATTTTCTGGTCGACCAATGGAATGTTAACGTGTGATGCTCACTCGTGAAGAAAAGTCTCTTCTTCGTGGACCATCGCTGAATACATAAGTGAACCATACCTAAGCCGGGACTACCTGTGCGTCCAGGAGCGTAGAAAAAAAAAAGATCAATGTATTCGGTATGAATCTTTTCCTCGACCAACTCACAATCTCAATTATTGACTGAGTTATTAATAGCAGGCCGTGAAGGCGAGGTAATGCTTGAACTTGTCGAGGAGATCCTGCGGTCTGTTTTGGGACTGATCTTGGGTCCGTTCTAAATGGCAATCTCAAAGAGTGTCGAAATAAAATCAGGAACAGGGTGCAGCAGATATCGAAGGACTTAACGTTACGTCGCCGTTTGGTAGAACCGGTTTTACGGGCCCCGACTTCTGCGAGCGTATTTAACGCAATATTGAGCGCAGAGGGCCCAATCGATACTGGGGCCTGTACTCTGTTAGCCCAGAGTGAGCCTAAGGAATCCGGGGAGGAAGGTATAGAATGGAAGAAGAATGAGAAGCCAGGACGCAAAAGACGAGCCAAGGGTAATCGCTTCCATCCGGCAGCATTATCAATTTTGTCCGCGTTATTTTATCCCGTGGGCCCACGGGCCTCATCGCACTTCCTGTACCGTGGGCCCCGAAGCCCAGATGCTCTGCCATTAACTTCCCCTCGAAGATTCTCGGCTCGTTTGTCATCTCGCTAAAATTGGAACGTTGCCAGCGGGTTGCCATCAGGAATTCTTCGCTCCCTAAGACGAATCGAGATAGGAGGACATCGGCTCCGCGATAATGAGAGGTCAAATCTTTGGAGAAAAAAATGTTCCTATGTCGCTAGGAACGTTTCTTTGACCTGAGCCATACTAGAATCCTTAATTGACTCTCGTGTGATCCCTCTGCATGTTGAAATTCTATGAGGGTCAAAGGTTATGCCTTGTTGCAAGAGTACGAACAGCAGCAACAGCAGCAACAGCAGCCATATACATATAATACATGGACCAGGCTCCCTAGACATCTACGGGCAGTGGCGGTTACCAGAGGGAAGATTCAGAAGTAACGGCTGAGGTAGGCGAGGATGAGAGGAATGGAGGATTCCTGGGGGTAATGCGATATAAATGGAGGCAGAAGCGAGCGAATGAAAAGCCTGGCCAGGCAGGAGATACATCAAGATTGGGCTGACGGTTGACTCGGACTCAACGGGGGGCTGTAAAAACTGGATCCTCCCTCCGACTGACTAGCCCCCCTCATCCTTTGGCTCTCATCTTCCTTCTACCTATCCTGTTGTTGCCTTGCCTTAGATTCTCTATGTCCCTCGGAATCCTTGATCCCGTCCCGCTTCTCCCTCTTGCGCCCCTACCACGGTATAATAAGGACAAACTTTAATCCCCGTCTCAATTATAATTTCCTTGCTTCCTTGAGGCTCCCTGACTAAAGTGGACCACCTAAAGCCACTTTTTCTAAGGAACCTCTTGCGGACTCGCCGAATTCTTGATAAAGGGCCGCCTTAAAGTGTCTCCTGGTGATTTTAGATTATATTTCGAAGACAATGGAGAATTTTGGGTGTCGCGTAATGAGGCTATCGTGGAGGCAGTTTCTGAGAGTAAGAGAACTCGCGCAGGATCCTTGGTCCCAGGTAATCTACTAGGAGGACTGCTCCTAGAATTCTTTGTCATTTCCCAAAAGAGGAGTACGAGTAAATGCAGTAGATGTATAGGAAGGTGCTTTGTCATTTATGTTTCCGTTTGGGGGTGTAAAAAAAGGCCCGACATGCATTATACCAAGGGTAGTTATATGCCGATGCCACCCAGCCAGGTGTGCCCGATGCTTGAAGTCGTTACAGGATCCAGGAATCCCCTGGATTCTCGACGAACAATACGCAGCCGAGAACCATAGGTCCTATGTGAGAAGGGAAAGATTGAAACCTCGGGGTACAGTTTATCGGATGCAGGAATGGGTCCTGGGATAATTCTCAAGAAAATAAAGAAGAAGAAAGAAAAAAAGTGTATCCCTCTTTAGAATCTTTCAGCGATTCGCGCCATTTTCAGCGACAGGACAGGACTTCCGTTACTATCCGCTCCTTATCCGTAATCCTTGATATACCTACGCGAGATCTCAGAACCTCCTGCATAAATACAAACCTAACGAATAAGCTTCTCAGCTGTCACTTCTTCGCGTGGCTTTGCTTTTGCTTTTGCCCTGGCACTGGGTTTCCTAACCTGCACGATGCTTCCCCATAAACGTAAGCGTAAAGCTAAAGGTGAAGCAAGCGTCCAGCATCGAGCACCGATTCCCACCGTGAAGATTCCGATCGACACCTCGTTCCAGAGTCGCCATTTTGTTTTCATGTATGCGGATGAGAGCGCATAATGCATCGAGACGGCCACTAATCGGGAGATCGAAGCTGATCTAGACATGGACGTACGTTATAGGGAAGAGTCCGTAGGCGATCTTCGGCTAGCGATTATACATTGTATGGAATACGAAGGTGAAATGAGCGGAACTAGTAATGGAAATAAGATAGAATATTCCCATAGGAATAGAGAAAATTGTATAAAAGGTATTTCTACCGGCCTAATGGTACAAAGGCCTTAATGTCTATGCTATGCCAATTCTACGATTCATTATTCATATTCCTGTAACTCCTTGCTTCTTTATCGCACAAGGCGTTCGTAGATAGCAGTACTGCAAATTCAGGTATGCATCAAGTAGTAGATGCAAGTAGGTAGACCCACGCGCTACTACTCGAGTCGGTAAGCTGAACCCAAAAAAATCTATAGGAACGTGCTCCGGAGCGTGTCAAGAATCTGTCCCCACCGAGGAGCATCGAGCGAAGGCAAAGCTAAGAGGTGCCGAAGGCAGCGAAGAAGAAGAAGAAGAAGAAGAAGAAGGGAAATGGAGGATGCAAAGGAGTGAAGCGGGGGACAGGGGGATAGGTTCAACGTGGAGAAGTACATGGAGCGAGAGTAGTCAGTATGTAGTCGCGTACGCGAGAACCAATCCCAGTATTTGCGCTTCCTTCCTACCACGAATGGCGACCACCTCTTTTCAGGGACGTATGTACGTGCCGCGTGCTCCCCTTATCTTGGATCCTAACACCTATAGTAAAGCCTGCAGCCTCTAGTAGTAAGAGAATTGTTAAATTCATTTATGAAATCTCATCCGGCTCCTAGCGTTTTAAAAATGACAAAACGCTCGCGATGCTTGCGGTGGTCCTGGGAGATTGGTAGGTATAAGGTTAAAGATTCGAAGGAGCAAGACAGTGAGTCGGCAAAGATGGAAGGAGAATGACAGCTATAGTGGAAGAAGAAGAAGAGAAGAGGGAAGAAGATCAGTCGGATGGTCGGTGGTTCAGCATTCGAGTATTCTGCTGGTGACGCGGGTAGATTTACGGTCGACTCGCCACGCAGACGAGCGTCTCTTCGCGGATTCTTAGGGTTCCTTCGATATTATTAGCGATCGCGTCGACCTCTTTTTGATCGTGACGGTGGGCCCCTTCGAAAGGACACGAGGCCGTTCTCCCTTGCGGCAAAAGTATCGAAGCACTTTGGGTCCCCGAAGCTTTTTTATCCCCGATGGACGCATAATTCTCAACGCGCCGGTTGGGAACTTTTGAATTATTTCTCATTCTTCGGATCGCGTTGCTTGCTTTTCCCTTCTTTCTCGAATCATGCCTGCTTAACCCTTTCGTTATTAAAGAAGAGATAACGCGCCAGAGTCTATACTGTAAGGTAGTTATTGGCTCTGTCTAACACTTATAGTTTAACTGGTAAGATCCGATGTCTGAGAGTCATAAAGCATAGGTTAGCTAGATGGTGCATGTTAGCGAACCTACCGTGTCTCCTATGGTAGGCATTACGGAGATTACAGGCAAGGGTCTTAGAGTACGTAATAACCCTTCCTTCGCCCTCGTCCTCAAGGCCCGAGGTTCTTCTAATACCTGCGTCTCCTCCTACTCGTTCTGGCTCTATTAAAATCCTACCAAGATAATCGTCCCGGTCTAATGCACCGCGAACTCGCCAATCCGCGAAACATCTGCCATTGCCAATTTACAATTCGCAAGTAATACCTCAAGAAAATATCTTTCGCAATTTTACTCTCTTTTGTTAAATTCAAACTTGCCGCTATTGAATTTTCAAAGCAGAAAAATCTTGGAAATTCTGTTCTGTACCTAACGAGCTTCGATTCTGTATTTCTACTCTCTACTTTCTAGCCGTTAGTTATACCGCATTTGTATGGGGGATGTATCTATTCGAGGGATGGTTACTCGAGATACGTATCTGCTAGTTATTAATGTATGTCTGCAGACCCACCCCATTCGCCTGGAACCTCCTTTTGCTCCTCCAACTAGTCCAAGTAGCGGAGGAATCCGACGGTTTGCCAAGAGGCGCGGAACGTATGAAATTACGCGAAAAACATCTTAACGACGGTTCTCATGTGTCTACTTTTACGAGAACTAGAGAATCTTCAAATGAAAATGTACGTACGTGCTCGTTATGCGCTTCGGCTTGATCGTAGCCTTCGGTGGAATTTCGTGAAAACTTGTCGACAGTAACTCAGCTAGATCGCACATATTCTTATTAAGGTGGGATTGAGTATCCCTGCCGCTAAGAATGAAACCGTATTGATCACATTTGAGAAGCCTCCAATCCCCCTTCCTCCCTACGGTTCGCCTCCACGCCCAAGATATGAATTCCTAATAGAGAAGATCCTGCCCTGCCTCGGACCCTCGCACTATCAAGGCAACGGCGGGAACTTTGAAAAACTTCGTTACGTTAGACACTCCTGGCTCGGATCCAAGGGCAATCACAGCCATCTTTAATTCTGCTCTTCTCTCTGTCTAGCGACTGACTTATTATCCTACGCGAGTCCTCTTTGCGACTTTACAAACGAATCTTTCTCCTTGTACTCCTTCGTATCCTTTTTCTGGTATCCTGTGGGATTTTGCAGAGTGGTAATCAAATGTTTTTCCGAGAGAAATAAGAATCCTGAATAATTGAGAAGGCGAATGTGTCCCGATGATTATAATATGGTTTGACTGGTTGCGGCTCGTGCACGGCATGGAATTCGAGTTTTTGCGGTCCGACAGAGCGAGCGAGCAAGCGAGCAGCGGGATAATAGCGCTGGTAAATTAGCCGAATAATTATAGAAGACGAGGCAACCTGCCGCAGAAACAATAATGCGAAGAGCGGATCATTATTATCTGTCCGTCGAGTTATTATAAGCGAGTTAGGGCCAGAAGAGGCGGGGGTCGTTATGTTTCGTTAAGTCAAGAAAAAGGAAAAGACTTGACGGAGCCTCGATCTCGCTCTAGCACTGCGGATATCGTAGGCCCAAAAGACAGGAAGTCGCTTCTCCTTAAATCGGTAAACCAGTGTCAAGAGGCCTTCCACTCTATACTTTAGTATTATATCAGCAGGAGTTTAGCTTGGCTTCGTGTCTCTCTCTATATACTTGCTTATATATTCCCGTATACTAGGAGAACTCAGAACGTCGTACATACGTCATAATTAATATCTGTCAAGCGTAACCACCCCCAGTTAAATGTCTCCTTCGTCGTGCCAGTAACTATATTATAATTTTCCTCGTTTTTTACCCTCCTACGGAAAGGAACGTTACCCTCCTGACCCCGAGCCTTCATCCTTTAGTCTCCAGTACCTCTGCTGCCATAGACGGTCCCTCTCCATATAGAAGCAAACCTGCCGGAGGCTATTTTGTAATTTTCGTGGCTTGGTCACGCAGTATGAGCCTGCTGTAACTAACCATATTTACCACGTACAACATATACAAAATATATATCTTAAGGATAAGGAATCGACCAATTTCTCCATGGAATCATTTACTCTGAATATTCATTCATTTTGCTTCCTCTGCTTCCTACTCCACCGTGCACTTATACAGTCCGTACTACCCAATGGTGCGTGGAATGCCTTAAAGCAAATAGACTTGCTCTCTTGCGAATAGCTAATTACGCTTCTTGGCATTCTTGTTTCTGGTTATGTCTCGCGGAGTCTGGAAGAAGGAGGATTACGAGTTAATCCAGCTCGTAGGAGGACACGAGCGGTCGCGGTCAGATAGCACCGGGAACATAAACTGCTGCTACTATTACTAGGAGCATTATATCCGCCATGACTAACTAACGTCAGAAGCTCCTTTTCCCTTGAGCAAGCTTTCATGCCGAATGATGAAGAAAGTTCCTACTACTGCAAGCACTTTGTTCGAGTCTCCCTTAACTCTTGTCTCTCTCTCTCTCTCTCTCTCTCTCTATTTATACTTCCTCCCCTCTGAATGTAGCGGGACCTTAGCAGCACCGTGCCTCGAGATAATGGCGTTGTTTAATGTTTAATCATACCCACCGAGTACTCGGAGTATAATCAGAGTATAATTCAGACAACAACTTCAACCACTGGCCGCCGCGAGGATGGACTACGATCTGCGGTCGCGGGTTCAACCGGAGCCATCCGGACTACGTGTACCTCTTTACCATCTTCAGGCTTACCTCTTTTGCCATCTGACGCCATTATTGCCTGGCTAGGAACTCACAGCTTCGAGGAATTTTATTCAGACTTACTTTAATTGAAAAACATTTCGTATCAGCGATATGGCATTTTAAGATGTGACCCTGGGGCTGCTGTGTCTACGATAAAATAGATAAAATGGGAAGAATGCTGTGGAAGTAGCGAGAGCCTAGATGCAAGTAGACAAAGAGATAGGCTTTAGGGTCTATATGAATTCTTGGCAAGACTTTCCGTGAAAGGGAAGATTGGTGTTAGGTCGTACACAGTATAGAATAATGTAGCACATTATAGCCGAGTATTAGAGTGGCCAGTAGCCGACTGGTAAGTTTTTTGCCGGATTCCAGTAGCGCCTTCGACAAACACCGGGGGGGGAAGAGTCCCGTCCGACGTCCCGGTCGACGCTTCGCTACTTTTACTAGGTTATCCTCCATGGCCTCCTCTTTCCTCGTTCAGCCTTTGCTTTATACGGCCATTGTTCAACGTACGTGTCTATCTATAGCTGGTATTAGATACTCATTCAATTATAACGAAGGTGCACCGAAGTGTGTGAATCCTGCCAGTAACCTGTATTGAACTGCGGTTTATGAGGAAAGGCGTAGACTTTCAGACTTTGGAATTTCCTATGTCCGCCGTAAGTGCGAGAGAGACGGACTTATGGGCGCTTACGTGCCCAAGAGAAAGACGAGCATATCGTTCACCCAAATACTAAGGTAAGAACTCTTAGGAAAATTTACTGCACTATGATTTCAATTTTAAATGATCAAATTCGGTTTTAATCGTCCGATTGACAGGATCAATAATTTATGACATACACGTAAAGGAAAATAAATGTTCCCACGAGATACGCTTCTACGGTCAGGGCGAACTATCGAAACGAAATTAAATTTATATTTAAGGAAAGCGTGAACTCACCACACAGGTCGTAACGTTGTGCCGTAGATATACCAAGAAATTCTTCCACAGTAGGTCCACGAGTTTTTCAAATATCCTTCTATTATTTACTCTTCTTCTTTCTCTCTCTCTCTCGTTTCTTTACCGTCCTCCTGTTATTCTCGAAGCGTTACATTTTTTTTTCCCTCTACCAAGCATAAGCACCGATCCAAACGAAACGTTAGAGCATTTAAAGTACCATTGTAACGTGAAGTTCTCTATGGAACTCACGTAGGCTCCTTTTTCTATCACTCGAGTAGCCACGAATCTATCAAGACGGTAGAACAAGGAAAACGTCCGATTACCGTATCCGTCCTAGTTCCTAGACTATGGTCGCGTGCCCCTGTTGTTTACTCCGAGTTTCTCTCACGTTCAGAGAACAACAATGGTCAATTGTTCCTGAACAGCGATCCCCAATCTTTGTTAGTTTTAACCCTTAACAAGCATTCGTACAACTGATTTCTCTTAGGGTGATCATCCAATGAAGCTTGCCACTGTTGTATTTCTGTCATTCTCTGATTTCATAGACTAGGGATTTTTCTGCAATATCCCTTTCCGGGGATTTCGTGAAAACCGTTTGCGATCGTATACGAATCGCCAGTGGAAGACCCTCTGATTTTATTCTTACCCCTTGTTACCTATATACATAGTCTTTTTTTCTGTTTTTCTTTTTGTCCAAGCCGAACCCCCATGAGTCACATAATAGCTTCTAACTCCCGGAGCTCCTAATGATTTATTCCTAGCGCAACCTCGTTTTTATGTATTTCCGCGTATTGCCAGAACCTTTTTAGGTTCTCACCCATGCACACTGGCTCTGGGGTACAAGGATGAATGTATGTGTACGAGCCAATGTGCAGGGGAGTATGTATGAGATCGATATAACTAATAGCCGAAATTCTATCGGGTAACATATGGCTATTTGAAGAGCGGGAAGGGGGGAAGTGTGTTTGGAAAATGTTAGCACGAATTTAACCGTCCGCAAGGACCTTGCACTTTGTAGAAATTCAAATGCCCTTGAGGTGGAGTCTGTCTTCTCGTGGAGCAAGAATAAGAGGGTCTGTATGCAGCACGCGCAGAAGAGTAACGTGATAGTCGTGCGTACAGCGAAGGCACACAATAAGACGAGGGAGCATTTTGAAAAAGGGTCACGCGACAGACACGAGTTTACATTATTAAAATCAGTCCGATGTTGGATCTATGCCTTCTGGCTGAGGTATCCCTAATAATAAAGGATCCTCGCTAGTGGGCTGGCAACGGTAAAAAGTTGCGACACTTCCAGGATTAGTTTGGGCCTCGAGAAGACATGGGATTTATTAGCATTTGGAAGGATCGAGTGTAGGAATATAAATACCCCTGCGCAAGGGTGGAATCGTGTGCAGAGCACGCTTCGAGTCGGGTGGTTAGTGGTGCCTTTTCGCATTTAAATAAGCCGTCTGTCCCCGTTATTTTTCTTAAAGGGGCCCAAATTAATGGATTCGGCATGCGTACGCGTGCGATAAAGGGCCTCTTAAAGGATCCCGTGAAACGAGCGAGTGGAGAGCCAGCTAAGGGATACCTCATACCAAAAGGCGAAGGGGATTCACAAGGGATTCCCGAGAGCTAACCAGAAGGAATCGTCAAAAGCGCCGCCAGTTCGATCGTCACTAAGGAATCAATTTTCTGAGCGAATATTCCTTGCTTTTTGCCCCTTTTTCACCCTCTGTCCCATTGGCCGGTCAATTGTCTGAAGGGATGCGCCGTTTAGGGGCCCTTACACACCGAGGACACCGCCGCCGCGACATTGGAGCACCATGACGCCCGATTACAATAGCCAGGGGCCCGTTTCTCGCTTCGTCGCGGCCCAAAACTGTTCCCTTTGTATCACGAAAAATAGCCCTTGGATAAAAAGCTGTTGAGAAAAGGGAACCAGGTGAAGAAGCCTTGAAAAGAAGTAAAAAGAATGTAAAAAATGAAAATCCAGGACAGTGAATCTTTCAGCAATATTGCTGGCAGCCGTACGGTGAGTCGCGGTCCTTGTGCTTCGGCGTTCGGTGTTTTCCAAGAGAAAGAGAATAAGAGAGGCACGGCAATGGCTGTAGCCGGCCTGACCAAGTGTTTCAGTAAGGCAAAGCCAGTGGGCAGGATTGCCAACAGGCGGAAATAGAAATGTCAGCGGGAACTAGAGGTTCGACGGGGTTGCTGGTGGCTTCGTGTTTCAGAAGCTCTTCGGAGGATCCTATAGCCGGGACGGCAAGAGAACTAGTGCTGCCTTAGTGCTGCCTTAGTGCTGCCTTAGTGCTGCTTCCCTGTCGTTTCTAATTTGCGACGCGGATACGACGTCTCTTAGTCTCTTGGTCGTTTATTCTCTACGGTGATACGTGACCACCACGTGACCCTCCTCAGCACTGCTGAGGTTGAGGAGCTTACATTGCTCGAACAGCAACGGCAACCGACTTTAGCCGGACTCGCCGACAATATAGTCTCTACTTAGAGCATGTCGACTTCAGCAACACCTAAGACTCATTTAGTAGAGAAGCCACGTGCATTTCGTGAGTGAATTTTCATTAGGGAATATATGACTTTTTTCACAAGTATAAACTCGACATGCGTACCATAGGAACAAAATAAAGAATTATAAATAAATAATATAAAGTACGATGAGGAGGGATGGGCTGGATTTGTTTAAGGGATGGTTTGTTGTTTTGGTGGTAAAAAGTCGAAAAAAGAATAAACGAAAATAATTAATGTTGCGATAGTATAGCTTTATTTTAGACTAGAACGGAAGAAAAATAATATAATATTAATAATATAAAATAATAATAAACTATTTACAGAAGAGTAGTGGGGATCGACGTACAATAACATTGTGTTTGTGTATGAGGGTAGATTGTCAAAAAAAAAAAACCAAAATTATAGTTCGGCGGTGGCGGATGAAGTAGGTGGGTGGGAGGTTTTGTCGAAACAAATTAGAAAACAGAGAATGGGGTAAGTGAGTCGCAATCGTGAGAAAAGAAGCGAATGAACGACTCGACGGTCTCGCCGGTTTCAGTATCGACGTGCAGAAAAATAATAAAATTAATTAACGTTCTTTAATAATAGCAGGAAAACAATGAGCGAACAGTTGACTTGGTATAATTAATCCAAAAACCGTACCGTCGTCGATACCGAAACGAACGAGATCGTCGCTGTCGCATAGAAACTCATAAATAACTAACGCATAAAACAAATAATTAATTAATAATAGTGGCGAATAAGATGAGTGTCATAGTAATTGTGGAGCGAGGTGTCGTATATCTCGACGCTTCGTAATAGTCGCTGGGATTATTAATTAGGCAATATTAATTAAAGATAACGTAACATAACATAACATAACATACGTATTTCTCATTTGGCGAGTATCGTATAGCTATGACGTGTCTTGGTGCAGCAATTGCTGAAGCGCCGAGAGTTACTTTGACAATCCGCGGTAGAGACGGGGCCTGGGATTGGGCCTGGTCGCGTCGAGCGGGCCCCATCCGGGTCCCGGTAACAAGAGCGAGGGCTTGCGAGGTATATGTATGTACAGACATTGTTTGGGCCCGTTGATGGGCAAATTCAAATAATTATTACCCAGCAATTCTTACGTATGACACGCTCTTGGAATGGCTTTTAGGATTGGGTGTCGATGGATAAAGTCGATACAGTGGATGCCAGCTGTATCTAGCTGGACATTGGAATCGGGATGTTTTTGGTGAAATATGAAGAGAGGGGGAGATTCCTGAAGGAGTCTGGATGCTTTGCTACCCTAACGTAGGAATTAAAGGCAATATAGTCTGTCCTCCGTTCCTGGCTATACTATATAAACGAACCAAACGCATCGAATAATAGGTCAATCGCAATGGACAATGCTATAGCTCCATCATCAAAATATAATAATAAAATCGTTATAATTTCTAATATAGTCTTTACTATACAGCAGCTTAATGCGAAGTGTCTTTCCGGTTGGGAAAGATCGGTCGTTTATAGAAGGAAGGAAAAAGGGGGGGAGGAGAAATCGAGGAATAATAGGAGAAGAAGAATATCGCTCGAGATATTCTGGATAACTGGGGGAAGGAGAAATTGGGACAGAGAAACGAAGAGCTGGAGAAAAAGAGAAAAGGAAATTAGGAGGTATTAAGGATATGCAAGGAAACGAAAAATGATAATAATAAAGGAAATAAAACAAATTAGACTAACGCTCTCTCCTAATTTTTCCTCGTAATCTTCTGTTTTGAAATTTTCACACCCTGTTAACTAATTTCCTCGTTTCTTCGCATTAATACAAAAAAATGAAGAAAAACTGTTCTCTCTCTCTCTCTCTCTCATTCTCTCTATCTCGCGCGCGCGCTCTCGCTCTCTCAATCACTTACACCTAGAATAGTCATCTGATAGGAACTTTCAGTATTGCCTAGCTCTGGATATATTATTCGTACTATATAAAAAGTATTTTAGATATCTATATTTATAAAGACGAGATAAAATCGGGCCCCCTAGATTATCACACGGGCCCAACTATGTAAGGTATGTATAAACGTGAACCACGAGACGAGATAGTGGCTCGTGCCACACTCCTCCCTCCTCCTCGTATCCCTGAAACACACACTGGAGTTCCTCTAGTTCATATTTCTAATCCGTCCAATCGGCCGAACTGTCCCGTACAATAAAAAAGACAATAAAAAATAGGAAGAAGAAGAAGAAGAAGAAGAAGA
>JARPRG010000305.1:393181-408451 GCA_031001745.1 Hartigia nigra
CAGTGCGGGCCACAATAGTTGGCAAAACTACAAGTACAATACACCACCCGCCAACGAGTGACCATTGTCCGCCGGGTGACCGGTCAGTCGGCCCGTGTCACTCGGTCCTTCATTTTTATAGCGTTATTATTTCCAGCCGTGTAATCCTAATTCCTGAGACAGGTCCTTTTCTTGGGTCCCTTCCGTCTACCAAACTTACTTTAGGGCCTACTTTTATTTCACGGCTTTTCTTTACTCACACCTCCAGTACCTTTTTCGATGAGTAACGAGAAAACTGCAGATGGTCGTCACCAGGGAGAGAGAGAGAGAGAGACACATAAAGACTCAACAGTTTGAGGCTTCTCATTTTATAGTAATACATACATACATACCTGTTAGCCCCTTCTATTCTTAGAAAATTATTAGCGCAATTTTGCCACGACTCCATGTTCACACGCTACGTTCAGACTATATGAGAAAAGTATTCGAATGCCAAAGTTCCCAATCGATCCTGCTTCCGGAACTCCATTGAGAGAGTCCCGCCTCTGGCTTCTATGTGCCTCCTATGTACATGCATACATAGAGTATATAGAGTAACGTAACCCGTAGTCCTGGCATCGGCACACACACTCGAGGCACCCTGGAGCGGCCATGCGTGGTCATGGCACATACTTTGGATTGGTTTGGGTAGGGAGTAAGAGTGCCACTGACCTTTCCCAACGCGTGCCCGTAACTTACGGATAAATCGTAAAACTGGTGACGTCACCGGTCACGCAACCTTCTTCAAGGAACCTGTACTCTCTTCCTCCGCTTCCTCTGCGTGACCAGTGCACTAGGTCATTCTCCTCAATTCTCAAACTTTACAGCGGCATCCGCTACTATCTAACCACAGTATGAATATATTGAATATATCACTTGCATTGGGAGCAGCGATACGCTACGTGTCTCACCACGTGCTTGCATGTTTACTTTCTTATGGGAATTTATGAAAATCCATAGAAATTCTGATTCGAATCTCCGGATAACAAACACAGAAGGATCGCGTGCGGAGCAGCCGAGGACACAGATACACGCTCGATATACGCGCGTTACAGCGATTAAATGCGATAACGTAATTACTGATACTAACGATACTTGCACGACACAAATATATATATATTTTTTTTTTTTCTTGGAACAACCCCTACTTTTCCTTTTTTCCATTTCGTCCTTTGACCCGAATAATCCGATCCTCGTGAACTCTGTGCTCCGTACAACGCCGGGACGATTAAAATGATATTTAAAATGATTTTCTCGAGATTTCTCAGGTAAGAGCGTCGATCTGACTTTCTAGGAATTCGACCCATTCATTAGCAGTAATTCACTCCCTTGTGAAAAGACACGCAACTTTGAGCCCTGGGCAAATCGAATACTCTAGAGTAGAGCGTTTAGAAACGACTGGTTCCTTAATTGTTAAGAATTTTTCGAAAAATTCTCGGGAGTGTAGTTAACTCAATAATTTTCAATTCCTTTGACGATATTCCCCTCTCACGTGTTGTTGTGCATTGAGAATAATCCGAACATAATATAGGCTCTATGGAAATATTGTTGTGTGGGGCCATTGTGAAATCAGCTGTCTCAGGTAAAAGCCTCAATAATTCATCGTCAACCAAGTATTCTGTTCTATAGGTATCGGAGGTATCGGAGGTATCGGAGGTATCGGAGGAACAGTGCTATTCCTCAGAATTCTTTATCGCGGACTATACTCGGCTGGGAAAAATACATTTACGGATTAAATCGCGCTAATCGACTCTCAAAAGACTAAACTCGTCGTTCAAGTGACACCCTAAGGTCCCATTCGGAGTATTCGGCCCTTTTGTACTAATCTCCAAAGTATTTCGAGAACGTTTCCAAGGGTCTTGTTGGCCCTGCGATAAGATAGTCACGTCTCTGACCAAACACTCTTCCATTTTACGTTGGTGGCCATGCAGGAAGAGTCGATCAGACGTTTTTAGATATCAAGCATGTATAGAGATTGACAGTATACGTCATGAAATCGATTCTCTAAGTGGGATCGGTAAATCTTAGTCTTTCACTATTGTTCCCTCTAATCGTGATCGGTGCCGGATCGAAATGATTGCCGACTCGAGAAAAAAGGAAAAAAGTCGACTGGACCGGGCCTCGGGTTACGGTGCGTTTAAGGGTAGTCCTTGCTTCGATGGGATGGATGTCTAAAAAGCAGGGTGGCGCCCCAGTCCTCATTTCCTGGCGCCATGAATGAACGAAATTTTCAAGCGTGCCCCTCCTGCCCCCCTCCTGCCCTCCTCCTGCCCCGCTCCTGTATATAGTAACGAGAGAGGATACACAGGCCGCCCCTGTAATTTTTTAATTACGAGCGCGCGGGTGCACCTTTACGTCAGAGCGGGCGCCGCCTTTCTGTCCAGGAGTCACTCAGGCCCCGTGACTTGCAACATTCGAGCCCCGATTCTCGACTCCTAATTTTTAATAACACCTCCCACCTCCTTCTGGCTCTCTCGCGGGACAACACACACTGCGTGATAGCCTTTCACGTTCTGGATTTATTTTTTCTTTTTTTCTTAATGCATTCGAGTCTTAGTTTAGTTTACCTCGGTCAACTAAAATGACGAAAGAAGGAAAAAAAAAAATGTTGGAACTTTAAGGTTGGCCCGTTAAAGGGCACAGGAGGAGACATTCGTCCTGGTTTCTATGCTATCTCATAGAGGACCCTTCGCGCCGAGTTAAAGGATCCCTTAAGGATGGCAGGGAGGATCGCGAGACAATAGCGGCCTAGAGCGTCCCGAAGAATCGCGTTTTTCTAGTTGAATTGTCCTCCCTTACGTTCCTTTTATTCTTCGATTTAGTCCTTTAACTGTTGCACTTTCAAAGGCACAGGAAGGACCCTCTTGCTTAGGTTCTTTAAGTTCTTTAAGTTGCTTAGGTTTTACAAGGATTCTAAACTTTAATCTACATTGCTTGGCTTTGTTCTCTGTGGAGAATTCGGTTTGTATAGTAGCTACATGCATGACTGCACATCGCTCCGGGAAATTAGCCATTTTCTCGTAAGGAAGAAATTCGTGAAACGCTTCGCAGGACTAGTCCATCGCTCCTTCCGGTTCTCCGGGATCTCTTTGAAGGATAGTATATATTCAGAGTGGATAAAACTAAGGAAGAAAGGGAGGAAGAATAAAAGAGGAATGAAGAAAGAAACGGACGGTAATGTTGGGAAGCGACAGCCGGCCTGGTGATCCGAGGGTTTATGCCCGAACGCCCGTCTTTTATGAATAAATATTCTATTTCGGACCGGGGATCGAGTACATAGAAATCGTGGACGCAACAACAGATCAATAAAAATTCGTCTCGTAGCCGGTTCCCATAAATATTCCAATAAAGCGTGCATACCGTCCTGGCGTTAGACTTAAACTTAGTAGTTAGTCTGCAACCGTTCAAGATTTTACTTCCTGCTTCCTGCCAATGTTCGTCTGCTAAGAAAATACAATAAACCTTATGGAATTCCTTGCAAAAACATTAAGTAAAAAAATACTACCGAATCATCTTGGTATCTTTAAAGTCGCATTCGTAGTGCAGTCGCTTCGAGAAAGGGTACCTACTTACGATTTGGGCAAGCGGTATGTCTGTCTTTCTCGTATGCACGTAAAAGTGCATAAATTCGTCTCCCTCGCACTCGCAGGTGGTATAGGAAATTGCAAAATTTTAACAATTTACTCTTTTCCCTGCTGTTGCGTATTTCATCGCTTAGCTCACAATGAATTAACGAATAAAAAGTGTTCATAAACCTTTCGTCGTATTTCGCTATAAAATGATATAAAATTAATAATGATTTAATAAGATCAGTCAAATTCATTTTATGCATTCGATTGGAAAAGCCCTATACGTATTTCCTCTAAAAGTTAGTACCAACTTGCATAAGATGGCGCGTATCCAAGTCGAAGGAGGTAAATCTAAAGAAAGTAGTTGTGAGCACTGCCCGTCTCGAAGGCGTCGCTTATTAACTGTGAGCGAGGCGTCGCGACGCCCTGGTTAGAGAAAAATCCGCGAGATGGAGACGCTCGCGAAATACGAAGCTGAACTTACCGTTCGACTGTACGTATTTCTTCCTACCAATTTACTCAGCACAGGACTTAGGTGGACTCCTAAGCAATGACACGCGTCACACACCCAATTTATCAAAATGAAACTCAACGACGACAAATTGTCCAAAAAAAAAAAACGTAAAACCTGCCAATTCGCACTGGTTTACCATCGGTGTGATTCGTAGCATGTAGCACATAGGATGCAGTAAGAGAATCGAAGAATTGGCCCGAAGCAATCGTGATTCTGAAAGTTTTTGCTTTTTCGAAGAAGGTGAAGCGAGAAACTGTAGATGCTCATATTAATGTAGCTATGTAGAGTATCTAACATACGTATGCATGCGCAGGGCCTTCGAGATGAAATGCGCCGTTGCACGTATATATGTATACATGTAGCTACCATAAGGGAATCTGGCACATATGTCGCACAGGAGTCGGCGTGCTGCACGTGTGTCAGCCTCCTTATAGGTATATGTAGATAAGTATATATATATATGTATATATATCGAGGTGAAATGCCGTTGTCATGGGAATATAAAGAGAGGCGCGACACAAAGAGATTGAAGGAGAAGGCTGTCACCTCCTACACCTACAATTGGAGGAGTTTGCACGCTACGCTTTTAGATTCTACCGCCGTCTCTACCTACCCCTAGGAGCTCTTCCCAGTTGCCACCCTTATTCTCCGTCTGTCTGTCAGTCCATCCATCCATTCGTAAGTGCGCATACGCTTCTCTGCTGCTGTACCCATAAAGATGCAGAAAGTAGGAAAAGGAAAAGGAAAAGGAAGAAGGAAATGTGGTCCATGGTGGAGTGAAAGCTGGGAGCTTAGATGCTCTCCGAACACAGCTAACTAACTGAATCTGAATCAATACTTACTTGCGCCCCGGCCATTTTGCATATTCCATTCTACAGTGTCTTAAGGGGTTCTTTTCTTTTACGGATTTTCTCTCGAGGACTTTTTTTGTGAAACTACCAGTATAGATCCTATTGTCGAACTTTCTAACTTCGATATATAGTACAGAGGGGTTTAATCTAGAGAATTCACGTGATAGGGAAACCTTAGGTAACTGGCGCTATACTAGATTGCTAACCGATAGAATTCCACTAATTAGACCTAGGATAGGAGACTTAGGATATAGAAGAAAGTTACTAACTTTAAATTATCTTTATCGAAATGTTACGTACACGTAGTATATGTACTGTATTTCTAAATATCTTCTACGACTAGACGACTCATTTAAAAGGAGCTGAAGATTTTGAAGGACAAACGTAGGCGAATTACCGAGGAATCTCTCGGTACGAGTACATAACGCTCGCTCGCTCTCCTACGGATATTATAATTCCCTCGGTGGTCGGCTAATTGTGTTGCGTGGGTGTGAATATGGTTTATAGTTCGGTGGAAAAGCTGGCCCCCGGCCAGGCAAACGAGCTCACGTGACGTCACGCGACAGAAATACTTGCCCGGCTAATTAGGCGAGAGGCACCTCGCTCGGTTCGCACGCACCGATGCAACTGGAATCCATGCATTTCGTAATTTTCCTTACGCGTTAATTCTGCTTTAAAGTACGAGTTGCGAAGAGAATGTAGAATTGAAGAAATAGCCACGCCAAGTCGTACAGCAGGTAATTCTTAAGTTTCTTCGCTAATTCATTGTTATCGTTACGAGGATCTTTAAGCGATCTGCGTTATCGTTATCAGCTTGTCAGTTTATCCGTTTATCACTTAATCAACGAACGAGGTGTTGAAGTTCACAGAGCGTTTAAGGCCTCCTTGAAAGGAACAATGTAAAGTGGCCCGTAAATGTTGTAAACAGAAGGGGTGGCCAAGCGGGCGTGACTGCGTTAAGTCAAGTTAAGTCGAGGTTAACTCCCTTAATTACTCAGATTTAATCAGGGCCCCGAAGCGGCCTGTATGTGGAGGGGGAAACCGTCCGCGCCGAGAGCCAAAGGGCCCTTAGGGAAAGGGATCTCGGTTCTGCTGTTTGCTTACGTTCTCTTTCTTTGCTACTGCCTAGTATTATATAATATCTACTGGCTATGATACATGTAGCTATATATGTGCTTTGTAGCTATAAGATATACGAAAGGGATTCTATTCAAAATATTAACACTTAACGAAGATTAATTGCTCTTAGAGATCATCTCAGCTAGTATCGACTCTAGACGTTTCTACGAGTATAGACAAGAGTGTTGGTTGCATAAGAACTACGAAGAAAGTTTGTGGAATTTCATTCCTCCTGATTGGAAATTAAGGGATGTTCTTTTTTTTCTTTTTTTTTTTTTCGTCGAGGAGAAATAATATCTGGGTAGCAGCAGCTCGTATATCCTGGCGATAATAATCGAGACGCCCTTTGTCGTGTATAAAATATTATTTCGCCAAGATATTTGCGAGGCAAAGAATCATCCCTTGGAACAGCAAAGATTAAGCAGCCCGGATAATTACCGGCAGAGGAAAAGAATTCTAAAAAGGTAGACAAAGGACTCGGCGCCTCCTTTTCTTCTCCCCTTTGCTCTCGTTCTTTTTCTTTCTATACTCCCCTTTACAAAGCCCCCGTGTGTCTCGAGGATAGAGGGTGGAACGATGAAATAAGGTGCTGGAGGTGGTGGAAGTCGTCGTCTTAAGAATTCAGATGATCCTGGACCCTTTCATGCTTTAATTTATAAACGCGGTTAATTGCTGGTAAGCATTACCGCTCGGATTTTCATCCCTAAAGTTATTTTCACCTTTTCTTCTGTATTCATTCGGGGAAGACCATTTTTTTTTTCTTCTTCTCCTTATATATTCTGCACAATTACTCTTAGTACCGAGGCTCGCTTTGGATTGAGATAAATGGCGAAAAACTTTTTCGCATAATGGAGTTACTTTGTTTCCAGCGAGCACCTCGGGCAATTTTTAGGCTAATACGAAAGCGCCAGATAATTACAGAATGTCTAATTAAGGGCGCAACTCACTCGGGATCGCCGCGAGATACAGCCATGAAATTTTCAGCCCTAAGCTTCCTTGGCTTTTCTTAATTTCAAAGGATTCGCCGCAGCACCCGTCGTCCTGTCGTATACAACCCATAAAAAAAAGGAAGCACCTTCCCATTCTTCGTGGTTAACGACCAAAAATTAATTAGGAATCCTCCCTATAGTGGCGGAAGTGAATTTTCCCTCTCTCTCTCTCTCTCTTAATGAAATAACTTTCTTCCTCTCTTAGAAGAATCGACGAACACTTTCCATTCTCAGGAACCGTTAAAGACGTCAACTCAGCAGTGCAATTTCTGTCAATAATTATCCTGACACATAGATCCTTGTCCTCAGTAAAATCCTCGTATTTCTCTCTACGTGCAATAAATGTTAAAATGGCCCGAGGTGGTCCGCGAGAATTTATTAGCTAGACCCTTTGAAGAGAAGAAGAAGAAGAAGAAGAAGAAGAAGAGGAAGGGTGCCGAGGTAGCGATAAGGACAAAGAGGGTGCGAATATAGTGCGAGTTAATAACAAGAGGTAACACCGAGTGAACGTTTCGTAGTATAATAATTAGCGAGGGCTGGGCGTGCGCCGTTGAAAAAATAAGGAGAAAATAATGACACGCGAATGAGGAATCCCTTGAGAAATGAAAGGAGTTCGCTGCTCGGGTTTCCTGCCCTTGAAATCAAGAGGAGGGCCGGAGGGTTGAGGATAGACTTTTGAGAGGGTTGGATATATTGGCTTGAAATGAGGGGCAAGGACAGGGCTGGCATTTGAGAAAGCGGAAGAGAAAGAAGAAGTTAATTAAGTAATAAAAAGTCAGCAGCTCTCTGAAGTCAGAGAGTGAGAGAATGAGAGCTCGAGGTGAGAGCGTCAAGAGGGTGGGAACTTGCTGGTAGGATGGAGTGAAATTAAAATAAACATCCCCTAAATGAGTCGCCAGCATCCCCTGGTTAACTGCCGCTAATTAATTCCGAGGCTTGCGAAACTGAGAGGAAAGGAATGGGACCCGTTTTCCCGTCTACGGGACACTCCCCCCACCCTGTCCCGACACCATCCAGAAAAGAGAAGAGTGAAGCAGAGCGAGGGCGAGGAAGAGAGAGAGAGAGAGAGAGAGAGAAAGAGAATGAGATCCTCCTGCAGAGGGCAGCTTTGGGGGTTTGAGTATTAAATACCGCGAACCAGCCACTGTCTGACTCTTTAATTAGCCGGGAAGTCGAGTTGAGGGGGTGTCGAGGGTTGGAGAGCAACAGGTGAGATGCAAAGCAAGGGTTATTCTTGGCTTTACAGCTTGACAGGATAGAGGGTGGGAACCAGGGACGTTCCAATTTTCTAGGGGCCCAGTGCTTTTCTATTGAATCTTCATTCTTTCAATATCAAACTGCTATTCACGTTTATGCTTATGAACTCTTTCATTGCTTATCGGATTTTTGTATTATTTTCAACAAAAATGTTGTATTAATAAAATCGAACCTTAGGAATTGTTACAATTTTTATGCGACATAGTCCTCATGACGTAAGTCCAAGATACACAAAAAAAAAGGTGAAATGTCTTGCCCTGAAAAACAAATGAGGATATGGTTAACGAGAATGTCAGCAATATGAGGTAATGACGAGGGCTGGAACAGTCAAAGGGCGTTAAAGGGTTAAATGACTAAGTAGATGGGGTAAAGGAGTTGTCGGATGGTGATGATGGTGGTACTACTGGCGGTAATTAAGACCTGTTGAGTACCGTTTAAGAGTGCCGGTGGTGTGGGTGCCGGGTAGCAAAGGGAAGGGTTGCGAAGTGATGAATATTCCAGGCTGAATCTGTTCGCGAAGGGGTTGGAGCTAATGAAAAGTACATTATGAGCAGGAGCGAGGGTGGCATTGGATGCTATGGTGGTAGGACATGGATAACGATGGTATACCATAGCCACACCATAGCACCGTACTGGAAAGTGGCTCTGGTGGAGGAGGAAAGCAGGGATGGGGTTTAAATGCGATAATTTGCGTGGGAGGGTGGCCAAGCCTGAGAGAGAAATGGCAGCAGCAACCCTCTGCCATTTAATTACGCTTAAAACATGCCTTAAATATTGTCGAAGGGTTTTCCCCCTTTGGCTCGCGCCGATGAAACTCCGCAAGCAAGGGTTCAACCCTTGAGCTCGTTAAGTGAGCAGAGATTTCACCCTTGCTTCCCTTAACGCGACTTTACACCATTCATTTAGTTGGTATCTCTTACATTTAAATCTGACCAAATCCTCACAATGAGTCTTTCGAATGACTTCTTGAAAATCTGCCTGATCTTCGTTTCTCCTGGAATTCTCGAGTTTACAAAAAGAAAAGGATCCTACGATTCTGTGTTTGCCCTGAACGATTCTATTTCCGATCAGGGCGAGTGGCCAACCCTCGAGTCAAACAGTTATGGCGTCGCAATTGTATCGCCCTTAGCCTCAACCTCTGACCTTATACAAGCGATAGATTTCTTGTCTACACACTGAGCAGACTTTTCTAAAGAGCCCCTTCTTCTTACCCTTAACCATCCTGTCCAGTAATTATCTTTGTTGATTCGCACGAGCGTGATCAGATTGCTGAAACCCTGACAGTCCTTTTATCGCTCTGCCAACAATCTCTGTAATCCTAGATGTCTTTGTAACACCCAGTTAGCCGTGCCACTAATAACTCTAATATGTAATCTGATAGAATTTACCTTAATTATTACTGCGATACATTACTAAGCTTAGGAAGCATCACACTAGACAGGGACACTATGGTTCAGACACACGTGGGCCGGTGTATATCTGAGATACCACGTGTATAGACTCAAGAGGTCTATACGTAATATGGTAGTAGAGATAGGACAAGAGGGGGGCAGCCCAGTAGTATAGTACATATAGGTATACGAGAATAGCATAGGATAGGAGCAAAAAGAAAGGAAAACGAAGAGTACAGAGAGTCTAAGAGAGTCGGGATGGTGCAGGACACTGATTTTATAGGGGGGACCTTTATGACGGCACATCCGGTCTGCCTAGAAATTCCAGGACGGGTTTTCACGGCGCGCCTCGCGCGTTCCCTCGAACTTTCGTGGAAACTGGATTTCTTCGCGTCTTTATTTCATATCTGTCTTTCTCTTTTTCTCTTTCTGTGTTACTCCGGCCCTGAACTACCTATCTAAGTGTCGCTGTATACAGCGACACTTAACAGTTTCTCTCGTCCTTTCGTTCGCGCTCTTCTCTTCTCTCCTCCTCCATCCTCTTTCACCGTGGGTCCCTCCATCTCGTATTTCCTTCTTACTCTTCTTTTCCCTCGTTCCATCAAGTTCTACCTCTTACTCTGGCGACCGAGAGAAAGTGAAGAAAAAGAAATAGGAGAGGCGAAGATAAAGCCTGAGGAATTAATTAGGACCAGGTAATCAAGGAGATACCGAGGAACGCGAGGCGGTCGAGAGACAAAAAGGTGCGAAGACTCGAGTATAAATATCCACTCCTGTTCAACAGCGTTCAAAGGATTCTCTTATCCCGACGCCTGAATTCCATAGAGATGGAAGGACGCGACGTCGACTCGCTCCGTTTTGGTTTTACAGGAAATTTCAAATTGCTTCCTTTCCCTCTCGGGACCGAGTTCACTTTTCCTTTTTCACTCTTATACTCGTTTTCCTTTTTTTTTTTTTATTCGTTTATCTTAATTCTTCTCCTTCTTTCTGCTCCTCCAACGCTTCTCACTACGTGGCTCCTCCGCTTTACTCGTGAGTAACGGCTATTCCGAGAAGTTGTTTCAGATACAGAGCTAATTTCTTCGTGGATGCTAATAAAACAAAAAAGATAAATAAAGACAAGAAAAACCATGGACCAAATAAAAGAGAATATCTGCGAATTAAGAATAGACAGTCGCTCGAGTCTTGGGTGGGGCTAGTGGGGGGAATCGTTGGCGCCATTAGAAGTTGAGAGTTTAAAAAGAAAGCCAATTAACTCGCGAGGAAATTAAGAGAACTGGAAGAAAAGAGAAGATGGTTGCTGATATGCATATGCGTGGCAGAAGTGTGAGAGTTCAGGAACGTATCTATGAGAAGGGTAGCCCATGAGGTCCGAGGGCTGAAGTGGCAAGCGCAGCTAAAGTGTAGTGGCTGCTGCTGAGGTGGTAAGGGTGGTAAGGGTAGATGAGGGTGATGAGGGTGATGAGGGTGGCAAGCCAGGAGAGGGTGGTATCGCATGAGTTATTAAGATTCTGGCGCGCATGCTCGCGGTTCTTTCATCGATTCATAAGAATATCCTCTGGTCTGCTAGCAGCCTTCTTCACTCTCAGGGCCGTAGCCATTTTACTCGGCAGAGATATCCTTTTCTCAAAGCCTCCCGCTTATGGTATATCTTTGTTGAAAGTGTCCTTAAGCGGCTGCCGCCGTGTATCTATGTGCCCTTAACCCACACGCGTACATCGGTATACCTGAGATCCTCCACATACGACGAAGAGGAACTGCAGCCAAAGACGCTAAGCGTCGTGGCGGTAATGCAATAAGGAGGACATAGCAAGAGAGCAGCCGCCCCTGTCGCTCGAAAAATAAACGAGTCACGAACAAATGTCCGAGTAAACGACGGGAAATTAATATGGCGACGGGGCAAACCGGAATCGACGAAAGAGTTTGTAAGCGGTAATGAGTGTAGACGGTAGTTTAAGTGCGTGGTAGAGGTCACGCCTTGCCGAGAAACCGGTATGCAAGCTTTCCCTGCGCTATACCTTCGCCTATACCTTCTGCGCGATCTCACCACTCCACCGTGAGGATTAGATTTTAAATGTACGCGATACAAGTACGCGCTCATTAATCGCTATCTTCTAACCTCCTTTTAATTAGTTGTCCTTTTGAATACTCCAATATGAAATGCGGCCCTGTTACGTGGGAGTAGAGACTTGCACATTTATAACTTGCGGAAGTAGTGTGCGCATTTGATCTCTCTTGGAAAAGGGTGTAGCGAGTATAAGACGCTGGAGGTTGGATACGGAGGGTGGATTCCTGGGTAAGCGTTACCCTTACTAGGATCGAGTGAGGTGGTCGAGGGGGAGGTGATCTATGCGTTTAATTAACCATAGAGATGCTCCTACCAACTCTTAGCTGCTCTTAGTTCGAGCTGGACCATCAGAGGGATAAAAGTAGAGGTTAGAGAGAGAGAGAGGGAGAGGAGCTGGTAGAGATTCTAAGGACGCGTAGGGGTGGCGCTATCGCCGGCGAAATTAACCCCCGGGAAAAACTTATAATGTGTCTTGTTAGAGGAGGGGTGGGATGCACGGTTCGCTGTGGAGTATCCAGCTACACTGGATGTAGCGGGCGAACGACGGGGGTGCTTGCTGGAAGGGATGAAGGAGGACGGAACGATCCTTACAATGTTTTTGGTCGCTCTCTTCCAGTGTAATTAATTAAGAAGGATTAATTGATCATTCCGAGAAAGAAAATGGGGTTAAGTCCGAGTCATTTAGAGGAGTTGTCAAATCATTCGCTCTGATAACCCTTCATTTGTCCAAGTCCGACTTTTCTTAAAGAAAATTATTCCGTGCGTTATTAATGTCGTATAAATAAAAAGTCTATATTATCAGAATTGGAAACGTGTAAAATTTCATTTAATTTGTGCTAATGGATTATAATATTAGTGTAAAATTTGCTTCGTCATATAGTAAGATAATTGCATGATTAATTGGGTCAACACAAACCGTTTTATTGCCGGTTCATTGTAATGTCTTTTTTTTTCTTTAATAAATTACAGCGCATTGCTCCTGCTCTTGGCTGCTCTACCTATACCGTATCGTGGTTGAGCGTGCATAGACCGAACGGAAATGCCTCGCGATGGAAGAGCGACTTCCGGTCAGTGAAACAATGTCCCGGTAATCCGTTGGGCCCCGTTCACTCGCGGCTACTATTACTTCCATTTGGTACTTGCGCATTTCAACGTAATTCCGACTGGCGGCAGCTACTATAACGTGATACTGATTTTACATTGATATTCGTATAGGCGTGAATTTCATAGGCAATATTTCGAACAGTCATTTCTATCCCGACAACTTCATACGAAATTCTTAATGATAAAACGAACACCGGAACACATGGAATCGAGTGACTGAGAGTTTCTTATCGAATGTAAATAGACGAGCGGAATCTTGTAGCTATGGAAAGAAGCAAAAGATAACATTCTGTGAAATATTTAGATATCCAATGAAAAGCAGTAGGCACGCGTGAGGTTAAAAAGGGCTGATGGGAGCTGAGATGGAATATTGAGGGAAGGAAGGAAATGGGTGAAAGAGGGAAATACAAAAATAAATAAATGAGAGGCACGAGAAGCTAACCGATACATTTTTAAACTCTAAATTATTCCGAATGTCATGAATTTTTTCAAAGTTCTAGAGTTCACGATAATTTTGGTCAAGTATTTGAGAATTCAGGGATAACGAAGTGATACGTATTAGGTATATCTACGAAACAGACATAACAGACATATATGACGAGGGAGCGTAGAATAAGTGACATTGACTTTTCCGAAGAAATGAAGCTGATCAAAGATTTAAAAGTGGGCGGGCAAGTAGGCGAACGAAGATAGCTGGTTGGCCTTTGGGAAACATTAAAAGGAAAGGTAAGAGAGGATATATAAGTAAAAAGTAAAAAAGTGGATACAAATGGAATAAAAATGAGTGAAAATGGGAGGGAGTGAAGAGTGTAAGCGGCTTTCTGAAAATTGGTGAAAATTGCTCGCGGCGAGTTCTCGTTCTTTGTAATTTTCCTGACAACGCGACGCTCAGTTATAAGAGTGACTGAGTGCCTGAGTGGTAGGTAGGTGGTAGGTTAAGGGTGAGCAAGCCGGGATGCGCTTGAGGGTGGCGAGGCGGTAGTAAAGGCGGCCCGATGGAGAATGTTCGACGGGACACAGCAGCAGGGGGTGGTTAATGTCGCGAATCTATTTGCGCCGACCTGGATGTACACGTAAGGGGTTGCCCGTCGTCC
This sequence comes from Hartigia nigra, assembly GCA_031001745.1. Lineage (NCBI taxonomy): Eukaryota > Metazoa > Arthropoda > Insecta > Hymenoptera > Cephidae > Hartigia > Hartigia nigra. The sequence continues at coordinate 407,156 of JARPRG010000305.1, forward strand.
TATGTGAAATACGCAAAAAGCCTATCTACTTGATTCTTCCCTCTCATCCCTATCTGCATCTAGTCTCTGGAAGCGCACGCACCTGGTGCCAATAGTTTTGCTGCCACTTCGCTCCCTTAGCGTCCAGGACGAGTCCAGCGTGTCATTATGTTTTACTTTGGCCGACGCGGAAACTCTGGGATAATTTGAGCGAATGAGCTACAATTATTTACAGGGCGTGCATATATAAAGAGAAGGGTGGCGGCTTCGCCAGGGCCGTATTACTTTTAGCCAGGGCTCTATCGATTCCGCCTTTTGCTGTTAGCTGCACCAACACAGTCCCGCTCTTCGAGTTACCCACTTTTACCCCCTGGCTTCCTGTAACTCCCTTACAACCCCCCAACCCCTGAGGACACTCCACTTTTCCTGTCACTGTGCACTAAAGCGCGTTTAACAGTGTCGTGCCGTAAGCAAACACGAGAATTCGGATCTCATGGCTACTGCTCTGTCTCTGTGTCTTATCGTCCCAATCGACTCTGGACCAGGGGTTAAGAGTTGACGACCGATAGGGGTCAGGGTGGAGGATTGGGATGCTGCGAGATAAGCAAGTGCCCCGCCAGGGGATGCACCTGATGGTTTTTTCTATATATAAATTAATAAATGGATATTGCCCATGTACCGATGTACACGTGTGTTCGGTGTGTAAAAGTGCATCGGTCTCTAATGGTATAGGTGCACAGTGGTATCGGCAAGGTGGTTCCGTAGAAAGGAAGGAGGCAAGGGTGAGCTCTGGGGGTGATTATGAGGGAGTAAGTGCCGCCGTCCAGTTTTTACCCTTCTTTACCCCCTTGCCAGCTAACTCTCAACTCTCACCCCGACTCAACTAGAACCCAACGGATCAATACGCTAAAACATTACCACGTCGAGACACGTCGTTCACTCTTTCTCTTTTCTCCCTCCGCAATCACATATTTTGATGTCTGATAAATCTCAATCAATAATCAATTCCAGAGATAGATAGGTACGACCTCTTCTAACGTTATCGCTATCTTCAATATTCCGATCTCGCACCTTATCAGATACCATTTACTCAACGCGTTGAGGCGTTTTTTTTTTTTAAGAAGCATGTACCAAAACAAACATTCCACAAGATGCAAATTCGTTTCAATTGCTTTGGTGAGGTTTTCGTGGATAAAGAGCTTGAGGTATTCCCATGGAAAAGAATTTTCGACAAAGTCCAGCAGGGACGGATAGACGGATGGATGGTTGTTCCTAACCTACCGCAACAGCACTAAGTCTCCCGTTTCGCTGAAGCAC
>JARPRG010000305.1:426092-437694 GCA_031001745.1 Hartigia nigra
GAGAGAGAGAGAGAGAGAGAGAGAGAAGGAGAAAGAGGCGCGTATGGGTAGATGCGTGGGCGGCGGTGAAACGAGTAACTGAACATTCAAAGTGGATGTCTCTCGCCTCGGCTGGAATTAATAAACAGCAACAAATGACTGGCTATATCGCCCTCAGTTGCTCACCATTTTACATTCGAGATTTTAACTACACTCGAGTCCCAGCATCTTTCCCGTAGTCTGGACCTCCGACTACTATAAGGGAAAGGATGGTGATGATGGTGGTCCCAGACTTACCTCCCATTTAAGGACCGTCCGCTACCAGGACATCTTGGAGGCAAATGATTTCATCGCACTCCTAGTTCATTTCTCTTGGACATTAATCTCTATCGTATACAATTCGGGCGCCATCTTTCGATTCATCTCGTTATTCTTGTTCCTTACGAATGACGCGTGACCGGTCTAAAGGTAGTGGGAGAGCGAGAAAGAAGTTGTCGAGAAAAGCAGGACGCGAATATAATGGTTGGCAAGGCGCGAGAGCTCCGCGCATTTGCATTTGTAATTACCGGGTGTGCCGTTAATAACTAATTAATGAAAGGTCCGGCTTCGGCATGTACGCAATGCCTGACGCAACGCGCGCTCACCTACTGCAATATACAGCGTCGGACCCAGCAGCCGTCTCAGTAGCAGATCACGTATAGGTAGCCCCCTCTCTCTCTCTCTCTCTCTGTCTCTTAAATAATTGCTAATTCATCAGATCCTTTTTTAATTACCATTCTCACATGTACCCGTCCATCTCATTAGCCTTCCGATCAGGTATTATCTCGAAGACATTATGTAGATCAGAAAAATGTTAAGTACTGCGCTAATAAATGCAACGTATTTTCGATGGGCGTACGTACCAAGGTGCGTGGCCGAGTACTGCAAGCCAGACCTGTCGGCATTCCATGCAGGTATAAATAACAGCCAGCCGAAAATTAAGAGAGAAAGATAAGATGCACTGAGTTGGCGATCCAACTTTCTTGGATCCGTCACTACAGTATAAGGGAGGTCACTCGAAAACACATGTCCCCTTAGGCAATTTTTCTTATTAATATTTCTCCTTCTTCTGTCTGATTATTATGTGTTTTTTTACTTGGGCGCAACCAAGTATGGCAGGTTAGTTACACGCGCGGCCCCATTTCACGGGGTGAGATTGGCCGCGCGCGTGACGTTACGTGCGACAAGGTGAGAAAGAGGGTTAAGTGGAGAGTAGGATAAGTAACAGGGGAGAGAGTGTAAGAGAGTGTAAGGAGGCGAGAGATATTCCGTGGGTAGTGAGGTGAGGTGGAGGGTGAGACAGAGAGAGAAAGAGAGAGAGTGACAGAGGGATGAAGTAAGAAGAGGAAGCAAAAGAGAGAGAGAGAGAGGGTGGCGCTCTCGTCGACGTCAACGACGAAAGGCGTCGCGTGACGTGGTGGGGGCGTCTGCGACCGCTACGGCAGAACTAAGGGGTTGTTTGCCTCTTCGGGTGGCTCTCGGCTCCTTAGCCACCCCCACCTTAACTATTTTGCATAGGGCCTGCGCGCCAAAGGCAACCCCTGCCGCCAGAGCACTTCGATTTGTCGAATCCGCGTTTCGCAGCTTTACTTTCTAAGGCAGAGTCTTCGATTCTGTCCTTCCATTTTCACCCCCCAAGCACCCTTCGGCAACCCTTACACTCCTAGATTCTCGCGTAGACTCGACATCCCTGGCGATGGGGTTGCTCTTGTTACTTCGGCAATGCCATTCTTAGAGGAGATCTAACAATAAGCTGAAACGCAGCCATGAGAGAAACAACCCTTAGTTATCTTATTCTCTTGGCAAAGATCGGTCTCTCCGTTAGCAGGAGTGATATTCCGCTAGGTCTCATCTAGCGATACTGAAGAATTCTAAGAGACGTAACGTGCAAACAGGGACGCAGCCAATGGAAAGAGGAGTAAAGCCCTCGAGTGAAAGGGTTGGAAATTTCTTCAAGGGGATTCGTAGATTTTACAGTGGTTGCAGGGTAGCTGGAGAAAGTTAGTTAACGCCTCCGTGTAATTAAGCAAAGTAGGGAGGTTCCGGCGAGGAGGTATAAACGAGGGCGAGCAGTACAGAATGCTCGAGAGGGTCCAGAGCTCCTCCCAGCATCCGATTTCTCGTTGAGATGGGAGGAGAAATCGAGTACTACCCCTCTTTCACGAGAGGACAGATCCGGCACGTTGGGGTTGGTTAGCGCATGTATAATTAGCGCGGCCAGTACAGTCTCGGTGAGCTTGCAGGGGAGAATGGGTCTGGTATCAGGGTGGAGTCACCCCTGTAGCGCATGTGCTCAGCATCCCTCGGAAACCCTAGTATAATGTATTCATAACAGAAAAGCCCACCCCCACGTTGCGAAACATTACGCTACCAAAACCAATTCCGCAATTCGCCATTCTCTCGTCTCCCTCTGTATGCATACCATTGACATGTATATATATATATATATATATATATGATACGCATAACAGCCACTATCTGCCCACATCTAATACACGTCATTATCAATAACCAAAACTAAAATATTCCGCGTATCAATAGTGCAATAGCGCTTCCTTCCTGGTCTATCGAAAGTTACATTTGATTTCCATATATCTCATTAAAAAATAGTGAATTCCTGATGAGAAATAAGAGAACTCGTGTGTTTGCCTGCAGAGGCCGAGCGTAAGCTTTTTGGCAGTGTGCTTTTCCGGATGCTTGAGCACGACACATGTCCAACCGAGTGGACTTTTTCCCTCTTGGCGTTTTCCCATCAACCCTTGAGATAGGACGAAGGGTCGTTTTTCGAGGGTGTCCTAGGTTTCACCCCCTTGTGTGATCCAACGTGCAAGGATGTAGTGTCATCGGGTGCAATTAGGGATGAGCCATGGTCATCAACGGTGTAGTGTTGGCTCTCGCTAACGTAACCGTGGAACATCACCACCACCATAAGAAGAACCACCCCATACAGTACGTCAAGCACTTCTTTACCCCTTACTCAGAATTATCCCCGTAGCTCCCCAACAAACTTCCTCATATCGCATTATTTCCTCCCTTAATTCACCGACGTCCAGTGTAGCCCACCTCCCACGCTCGTTTTATACGATTAGTCCATTATCCGCTTTTGACGCAATTATGCTATGGCCTTATGATGTCTCGTTAACTTCCCCGAAGCCCCATGGGGTGGCAAGTCCGGTATATTCCGGTTCATTCAAGCCCTATAAATCAACCCCTATGGAAAATTAAGAAAATTATTTAAAACAAGCGGACGCAATACATGTATACATTCGTTCTATCAGCAAAAAATTCAATTCTGAATTTCGCCTTGCAATCAACGGGGAAAAATATAATATATATATACGTATACTGATAAGCACAGATAATTCTATTTCTTATTAGAGGTGTAATAAGCCAGAACTTTAGTCCGTTAAGCACACCGATCGCCGTCTGTCACGTACACGAGCGTCTTCCTACCACGCTCTAATACGTGCCACGTGTTCCGTGTATATTTGTACGAGGTTCACACACGCGAGAGTGTTGGGTTAACCAATGGCGTAAAGGGGATGATTTTCCTGGAGTATAAGGGTATAGGTTACCGCGTCTATATACGTGTGACCAAGGCTCGATGTTTTTAATAAGCGACAGACCTGTAGCACGTACTAGATATTACCAGGACACCCCCACGCGTTTCAACCCCTTTCAGCGTTTCTTCCCTCATTCGCGAGAGGGATGATGTCACAAGGACTGAGCGTATACTAGAGCCTCTAATTAACTCATACCCCCTCAAGAGATCGACCTATACACGCACTATCCAAGTCCAAGAGCCAAGACATACAGTTACTGCATCTCCCCCTTTCCCGTAGCCACCACTAATAACCCAAGAAAATTTCATTATATCCTCTAATAATTCAGACGGTCTTTATACGGCTATTCCGAGTGACACCCTTTCGGATAAACTCGTGCTCTACTACCGTCGGACTAACTTCGATCCATCCCTAATCATTTCTAATCACTTCCAAGAACGTCTATATACGACTGACTATACTGCGGGAAACGAGAGGGGTTCTTTAGAACCTGTAAAATAATTCAAGTTAATCGTTAATCATTTGTCTCTCGGCACGCAACGTAGAAATAGTAGCTGCCTTACACGTATACGCTTCGAGAGTCCCTCAAAATAGATACGCGTAGATAAGTCGAGAGGCCACCGAGTTCATTTCCAGTCGTGAGGTCGATATCATCATACGGAAAGATGATCCGATCTTTCGGCATGAGCGATAAAGTTTGCTCAGCTGTTTACAAGGGATCCAATTCGGTTGGCTCAATTGTTTGTCTATAAGGAATTAACAATGGAGCATCAGTATCCACGTATCGCGAACGTATACTGTGATACGTAAGATTACATTTTGTCAGTACAGCTAGAGAACAGATGATTTGAAAAAAGAAAGAAATAGATAAAGGTAAAATTTACGAGATATAGCGAGTAAGAGAACGAAGCAAAGACCAGAATAAAATCCAGTAAGAATTCGCGTAGCGTCTGGATCGGCTTCATCAGACACCCTCGCTGAATTACATTAATGATATTGATTCGGAAAAATACAATCAGCGCTTGACAAGTAGCATCCAGGAACACTTATATAAAAATGTATATATGTGCCGCGGGGATGGGAGAGAGTATACAGGTATATGGTATATGGTATATGTACACAGCCCGAGCCAAGTACATAAGATGCTACGGCGCTTATGTATATAAAGGTTCATTATGTGGGAGTGAGAAGGATTTCTTATTAATATCAGATGGGGGTTGTTTTTCGAGACGAAGCTAAACCAGCCGTCCGATGCCACGATTTCGCTTTGTGAATTCCTCTCTCGTTCTCTTAGTCTCGTGGGTCTCTCTCTCTCTTTCTCTCTCTCGCCACCCTTCCAGTACTACAACCACCCTCGGCTCTGCTCATTTACACACTAATGCCCTCGTCTTGCCTTGGCGCGGTGCTCTCGATAGATTTATCATTTGATTTTCAGGTCCGATTCCACCCCGATTCCAGGCCGATTCGACTCACCCCCGAAACTCGGCGTCGATTACCCCGAGCCCCCAACTCGCCATTACAGCACGCTAATGACAGTCATTTCCCGTGGAATATTTTGTGTATTTACCAATTGTAACGAAAGTTTCCCCAGGGCAGGAGTAACTGGTCCGGTCGGTGGAGTAGTACACAGCCAGCAAACCCCAGAGCTACCCCTTCGTCAACCCCCTAGTGTACGCTCCTGTCTCAGCAACCCGATGGATATCGACGCGATGAATTATTAACCGGCTACCACCACCACCCCCCTCCCCCCCCCATCAGGCCCTTCTTCACCCGAGTAATGGTACTCGAAGGTACGAATCGTTTTGTGCCGCGTAACGAGCTTGATTGACGATTGTCGCTTTGGTTTTCGATAATGGCAGCGATGGCAGTGACGTCAGACCCTACCAGAAACCAATGCTACCGTGAGCTTTCGGAAATATTTTCATTGCGATGATAATTGTGCGTGACGGGCAGCGCACGAATGCGTTTCATAAAAAATGACGAGGAGTTTCGTGCCTGTGAACTTCAGCCCGTGTGATTGCGCTTGTCGTTACGCGTGTGCGTGTGTTACGTGTCTTTGTCATTCTAAGACTATACGTGACAGTGTGAGTGTGCCCAGAGCACGATGCATTGTGAACATTGCTGGCCAACTCGAATTAGGACCATTCGTTACTTCCGGCCGTTAACGACGACGATGACAATTACGTATTGTGGATAATTAAAGGCGACATTAGAGACGGTTCTTTCAGGGAATTAATGCGTTTGAAATAGTCGAGTAGAATTTTGATTTTTTTTTTTTTACCACTCGTACGCACCAGAGCTAAATCATTGGAGCTAAGAAGGCGAGCCGATATTGAGAGATCATTGAGAAAAGTGAGAGTCGAAATCGAAATGATAGGCGTCACGTAATTCCAATTTATTGATTGAGATGAGTGGAGAGGTGGGGCCGCGGAGGGGGAAAGAGCGGATTCCCGATAATTCGCAGAACGATTAATCATATTAATTACACGTAACGGCTACGACGAGCGCTTACCCCGAGGAAGTTTAGCTGCTTAATTATAAATTGTAATTAGTATACAGTCGTACCACGGGTTCGATTAATTAACGGACCCTCCGGCTATTACTTATTAATTGCCGAGTGCTCGAGTGCTCGAGTGTCCAAGTGCGTATCCGCCTGTCTCCTGCGACACTCGACTGCAACACACACGTCCTTCCTACAGACTGACAATTAATCCCTCTCTCTCTCTCTCTCTCACCCTCACCTATGCCTACTACTCGACTGCCCTTTTACCATCACCCATACATACTCTATACTCTGGACATCGAATGAGCAGTATCATTTGCAGACTGTCACACATCTATAATGCCGTATGATAACCTGATATTCGAATTCTGCACCGAAAACCACCCCTCTCGTTATCAGGGATGATATTGACACTATTAGTAGCCGTGGTAGTAGAGTAGTCACTAGGCACTAATTATAGTCCGCATAATGACGGTGAATTAAGGAATTTAACTGGAACGTTCGGACGTTCGGACGCTTTCAGTGTGAGCAGTGTGAGCAGTTTGAGCAGTGCGAGCAGTGTGAGCACTCATTAATTGGCCCCGAGTTGATTGCCACTTGCCGTCGCTAGCCGTTAGATTGTAAACACTCTCTGTAATTGTCCATGCTGCATATAGTATGTGTGTCACGAAATCATACGTATATGCCTTACAATATGTGTTGAATCGTATAGACCGTAGAGATATGTGTGCGCGCATATGTCTCCACGGGGATAATTAACGGGCGCCGTTCGTCGTCGCGCTGCGATTGGAATGTTGAAAAGATGCGGGGCGAAACTCGGAGGCTGAAGTAAAGGATCGATGGATCGATGGATCGATAGATCGAGATCTATTATATCCTGCTGGAGATAGTCGGTATTGCTATTCCGTCCGATTACATATATATCTAATGGCCAACGCTAGATTGGTAATAGACCTCTATAGTTCTGATAATTACTACATGCGTTTCAAATTTCTCTATCTTCGACGATTGATCATTGTGAAAGAACCTTTATGGCAGGATTGACATCCGCGGCTGAATCTTACAATTAATCCGTTCTGTTTGCGTACGAGTGGAATTCGTGGGAGGTTTTATAATAAAACTGTCCTGGCTCGAAACTCTCGGCGCTGATTAATTAATGAGCGGAGTGTTGCGCATTAGCAATCATTCTTTTGATTAGTCACGTGCGCGTCATCGAATCGCACTGTCGAATATTCTAGTCTCGTTAAAGATCCGCGATTTCACGTTCCTTCCTAATGGTTCCTTTTCGAGAAAGGACCATAACGGCTATGGCCCTTCTCATAATAATAATTCCACTTAAATACGTCATAATAAATCTTATCGCAAGTTCTCCCCTTCCGGCTTCTAGAGCCAACCTTAATCAACTATAGAATCGTGATTTCTCAATTCCCATTTTTTCGACCGATCAATCCATTTTATATGAAACTTTTTAAAGTTTCCGATCGATCGATCTTCTTGTAAATTATCGCTTCGAGGAGTTTGGCGATCCATGCTGGATCGTATCAATAATGATCATTTGAAATGATCACGGGTCGAAATTCTATCTCGAATAGTATTCACGGAAATGACTTTCTCTCTGCCGCAAGCTCTGCTATAACTAACGTGAAGTAGGTTTTTTTTTTATAAAAGTGCATCGCTCCACTCCTGAATCGATCGCACGATATATATATATATATAGCCACTTTCGTTCGATCTCCCAACTGAACTGGGACATTACCGTCAATGGCTTTCTATTGATACGCTCTCTATGAATTCATAGGAATTCTAACCTTCAGACTTATTGCAGCGCTCGCGAAATCGTTCGATATTTACCTTGAACCCTTCTTGTATTTTATTCATGACGGATGATCCACGTGGAGCAGGAATTTTCAATGACACTGCGATTCTTGATCAATGAAAAGTTGCCGGCAATCAAAATTATAGGTAGTCAGGTTCCTGTCACTTGGATTTTCAAAGCACTGAAAATTCATGACCACTATTTTTTATTACCTAGTAACACACACCCACCCACACAAACACACATAAAATTAAGTCTTCACCATTCTCTTCTTCTCTTCTTCGCTTCTATGATATCTTTCTTTGCTCTCCTTAATTCATCTGTCAATAAGATTGACAATTATTGTAAAAAAACACAGATTCCTTAAAGGACTTCGTCACGGAGTCACGTGTTTGTCGTTTTTCGAAGAACGCGTCTGATCCGCCACGTGGATGCGACTACTCCTTGGAACGTTCAAAGTTATTGACTACTTCTCACTATTTCGTTCGCCAGACAGGTATGCTAATACATGCTTGGCTGTCTCGATGTGTTAAAGACACAGCTCCAAGTAGAAAACTAAAGATCAGACTGTCCGATGACAAAATTCTCGTATACGGAAAATTAATGTTGAAAAATAATTTCGAGGACACGTGTCATTGTAAAACTGCGTTTTATCTTTTTAAACAGCGAGTGACTGAAGCATCCTTCGAGTCCTCTAGAGTTGTCAATCCTTTAAGGACCTTATTGCAGCCAATAAACACTCGAAAATATAGTCAGAAACATACACGGTACATGGGTTCTTTTTATAAGCGAGAACACTTATTAAACGATGAGGATCCGTCGTTGACAAGGAATTTACAACTTGCCAAAAGATCCATACATAAATATCCTTTTGCATTGATCCCTCGATCGTTCCTTAACGATCCACACGAGTGTCCACGAGATCAATAAAACTTGTCGTCACGTAAAGAGTCAGCGAAGATTCTGGTGTCGTGCGACCAATGCTCACGATGCTGCCTGAAAACTCCCGAACGGCTACTCACGTGGCCGTAGTCTGTGCCAGAGTAGCGATAACCACTGACTTCAATCAGTAGACAAATCCTCGAAAGTCAGACGATCATTCATCCAATACCTGATCGCGCTGTTAATTCTAAACTGTTCGCAATCACAACACAATCCTCGCGTTAAGAGTAACCCGTCAAATAAATCCTGTCTAAAACGACGTCAATGGACAGAGATTTCTCAAATATGTCGCACGTACATCCACCTATTGACGTCCATCAGAAGATAATGAACACACATGGAATTATGAAATTTGCGGCGCGCGCGCGCACCCGGCAACCCAGCAGTTTCTACTTGGTTCCCGGTGAGGAATATATCCGCGCGAAGAAACCGCGTGGTTCGCATGGAGCGTGCGCCTCGTCCAGCGTCCGACACGATACTACCTCAATCCCCTTCTCACTCGCTCCCCCTATTGGTGCTCGCTCTAACTCACTCGCACTTTGAGCCTTACTCTCTTCTTCCTCCCATCGCGCCGATCCCTCCGCCGATCCCCTTGTCACTCTCCCTCTCCTTCCTTTTGGTCCTCCAGAGAGAGAGTCGAGTCAGTCTCTCTTTCTCTTGACTCTTGTCTCTTGCTCGCACTTGGACTCTCCCGCTTGCTCTCTGCGTTCTGGGGAAAGAGAGAGAGAGAGAGAGAGAGAGAGAGGCCGAGCGAGAAGGAAGAGAGACAAACCGTGGAAGGATGGTAGCTACTCATTAAACAAACGCCTAGGTGACGTCACTCGATCCTATTAAATTCGTCGCGTATTTGTGTATCCGAACTACCGGCTCGATTGTTCTTCACATATGTTACTCCATTCCTAGCAACCTTTGCTACATCGCTGCTTCCATGTCCAGCACTCGATTAGTCTCTCCGTGGCCATTGCTCCACCTTTCAGGTATTCGCATCCTTGGAATTTTCTCAGACCACCATTACCGAGTTTTCTACTGCCTTTGTTTTTTTTTTCTTTTCTATAGTCTTTTGGTTAGGAAAGTTGACAAGTTTAGATGACAAGCCGATGATATCGAATTTAGGAATTTGGCGTGATATATTGCGTGACAGATGAATAATAAACATAAGTGTCGAAGGTATACCCCAGGGAATTTCAAAGCAGAGTAATATTGTCTCTTACGTCAGAATATACGGCTGAAGGTGAAGATTCGTATCTACATGGAATTGCTATTCCTTTATCTACTATGGATTGGGAATGTATTTCAATCTATTTTACATGATCGAAGACCCAGTTTCGCGGCGGCCGAACGACTGGATTCCTTCTTATTTATCTCCCATTCTGTACGTTCCTTTTGCTAATTAGAAAAGGTCTCATTTACGATATCCCCACGGAGACTCCCTAATGAATCGGTATCCCTTGAGCCACGGATGCTTGGAAAAAGAATCGTAAATCTTGCGGAGAAGACCTAAAGAGTATCGTTTCCTCGTTGTAAATAGGTGCTTTAGGATTAGTAGACGGGCGCGTAAATTCCAAGGCGACTCTCGAGTGTCAAGTCAAAATGGCGGTGCACGAATGAAAAAGCGTAAACAGCCGTGTCGAAAATAACAGAGCGATTGCCGATCGGCGCCCGAGAATCGATTCGCAACGTAATCCCTCGGATTTTGTGCCCTTGCGCCAGCAGCACGCGACCATACCAGCCCAGAAACTAGAAAATAGAGATTAGCGACATTCTACACATTCCTACACATTCGATTTACAGCCAATTCTAATGTCCCCTCTCGTGTCGCGTCTTCCAGCACTCCAGTAAACAGCGAAAAAACAGCCACCGTAAACAAGCAGCTCCTCAAGGATAATTTTAATCGGGACGAGCCGTTCTGCGAAATTTCTCCACTTCTTCTTCCTCCTCCTCCCCTTTCTTTGCGGATCATTAGCGACTTATCGAACCTTCTCCGAGCAATCGACCAACCGCAAAAAAGTGTAACATTTCCAGGAGCAGGGACAAATTCGGTCATCCTACAGGACTCCCCTCCCTCCACTCTACTCTACTCTCTCTACTCTCTTCAATGAGAAGAGAGAGACGATATCAAGATATCTGTGAACGATAGACTCGCCAAGCGTGACGGAGAAAACTGCTGATTTACGGCGATAAGGAAAAAGCGAAAAAATTAAAATTATTGAAAAATGAAAAAAATAAAGACGGCCGACACGTGCCTCTCGATGCCCAGAACTTGATTAATAATGAAAATAGTTATCGAGAGTAGCGAGTGATACGAAAAGGAATAAAAGCATAGTAAAGTACAAGTGGTAGCAATGATGAGGGGGACTGACATCTCGTTGAAAATAACATAACGGTTAACTAAGCGTGTCCGCGATCGTCATTAGTATGCAATAATGGCTAATGGCTGGGTTAGCGTGCTCTTCGGTTCGTATTCGTAGGTTCCCGTGTAACTGCGTGTAACTCGTATGCCGTACAGGCAACGGACATATGGTCGGCTGGCTCGGCCGATTAGACACATTTGCATCACAATACCAAAGTCTGCCCACCATCGCCAGCTACGCTTTATTACGTAGAGCCTAGGGTATAGTCTATAGTCTATAGTCTGTAGCAAGTCCTGTATATACATATATACACCACGGCTCCGCATAATGGCACTTAACCCGCTTGAAATCGACACAAAAAATTGTAGCAGCTTTTTCGTACGGTCCTTCATTGTCTAGTTCTTTACTC
>JARPRG010000305.1:443812-454241 GCA_031001745.1 Hartigia nigra
GAGAGAGAGAGAGAGAGAGAGAGAGAGAGCCAGTTAATTCCCAAGAGCAACGGACACGGACCCAACTAGGATGATGGATCCACCTCCTCTTATTTCTCATTCTTCCACACTGGAAATACTGTTTCTCACGGTGTGCAAGGGACCGTCGATGGAGAAGCAACCCAGGTCAGTATTGTCGTGCCGATTAGGAAGGACTTTTCCAAAATTCGGAACGCCATTATGGTCATCGGACTCAAAAGAAATAACGGGCAAATCTGCATCGGTCGGTAACAACACGGGATGCGAACCCACGAAGTCCCATCAGCTGCGACTAGACCGAGGAATTCTTGTACCTCTATAATGATCCTCTCTTTGATGCTGAAGGATCAAGACAACGTTTAAGGGACCTTGCGCGATTTTCACGAGATTACATTCTTTTTGGCTAGATTTTCCAGATAACGAAATACTCAATGGACATATACCTCTGACGCAATGGATGCACGTGTACGTATAGGGAAGTGAAGAAGGCACTCGGTGAATCAAGAATAAATAGTTTCTCACTGTATGGTGAATCGATCCTCAGGATTGTCACTCGATTACTAGAATATTCGCGAATATTTGTACTAGTCGAACGTAGGGACTGCTAAACCTACCGGACTCGTTGTATATATCTTTGTAGAGGCTCGTAAGCTCATAAAACGCGTGAATTCGAAGAAATCGTACAATTTCTGGTAACAAAGCCTGACAAAAGTATAAAGAGGGAAGCGATCCATCTTTGGCATTCATTCAGGGAAAGAATGAGTCCTGCGAGATGGGTGGAGGAGAGTACTCTGTGCTAAAGGGATGGGCAACCGCCAGAGAAAAAGAAAGAGAGAGCAGAGTAGAAGTGCGACTAATAGACATAAAAAAGAAGAAGAGGAGGAGAAGGAGGAAGATGTTGAGAGAGAGAGAGAGGTTAAGAAAATTCCACAGTCCAATCCAAGAGAGGTGTCACCTCATTGTCCTCGCGCTCGTAAAGATTTTTTTTCCCCGCTCGGAATTTTGTTTCAACGTCGGCAAAGCGTCGCGTCGCCCCGTGTCGTCTCGCGCGCGGTATGGTCCCCGCCAGGTGGCGAGGGACGCGGAGGAGAGAAGAGATCAGCTCGGTCATAATGAGTGGCCGGTGAGCACATTGTCATGCTAATCTCTTCGGGTGCTTCGGAGTGAAGAAGTAGGAAGGAGGGAGGTCCCGAAAGTCCTCGAGGAGGACCAAGAATCCAGGATCGAGAATCGAGGATCGTGGTCCAAGGACCAAGGACCCAGGGTTGATCCTGGGACAAAGGGACGACCGGTCTTCCTTGAAACACGGGTGCTGCCCTCTCCCCTCGTCAGGATTTTTATATTCCATAATGTCAAGTCAGACGCCAAGTGATTCATTCTAATTTAGTTTATCATTAAAACTGAAAGTAACGCTTCGAAATCTATCGGACTCGTTAACTACAAAAGATCACTATAAAAAGGTACTAATTCCAGAAAAACGTTCTTGCTGCCTTATGCATACTCGTATCACGTGTATTATTTGCTATTATGAAAATCTAGTAGTATGAAATTTCTCTATTCCGCGCCGTTGAGTAAGACTGCTTGCGACATGGGTGCGTGCGATTTCTCCGATTTGTATTGTAACGTGCAGTATATCAAGTATATTTTCAGGCTCGTATCTTGGCCGCCTGTTTCTAGTTTACCAAGTTCCTAGGAAGAGAATCTTTTTTTTATTCTTTTTTTTTTTTCAAGAAACAGTCAAATTCAGTCGACAGTCAACCAGCAGTCACTGAGCGATATTCAGTCGAAGAAAAGAATGAACGTGTCTGGGATTGAGCCTTTAATTAACGGTGGATAGGTGCGCCCGAAATTCAAGTTTCTACTGTATTGCGCGTACCGAAGTAGCAAACTAGTGAGGAGAACGAGTTTTTAAAAAGAGTTAAAAAAAATATATGAAAGATTGAGAATAGATGATACACACGTAGAGCAGAGGTGAATGTTAGATAGATAGAAAAGAAATCTCTCCATTACGGATACACAATTAAACACCAATACCATCGTCGATATCATCCCGGTTACGGGTATCCAATTCATCCAGCATCGTCTTACAAAATAACTCAGTGTCTCTCTTGCCTGGATGAATCGAATCGCATTCGTATTGACGAACGAATCCAAGAAATTCTTTAACCGATCGGTCTCGCTCAGGTGGGGAAGATGTCGATTTAACTTGGTTACAGGCCTAACACCAGGGACGGATTGGGAATTCAAGAAAAGTCCTTAACCACAATAGACGCTACGCTTGCATCGAAAAGTTCTGGAGTCCGTAGAAAAACAAAAATTATCGAAAGCGTCACAGAGAATTTCATGACTATACTATACTTGATTTTCTTCATTTGATGGCGACTACAGTATAGTTGTCTTTGTAAAGTAAACTTACGGAAAAGACAATGAATAATGAAGAAATCTTTTTAATGAACTTTTAGACAGTTCGGTAGTGCCGTGAAATTTCCAATGATAATTTTGAGCCCAAGGGATTTCTAAGACGAGAGCAGGGTTCGCTTGCAAATTTCTCCGTCCCTGTCGCTGGAGCATTCATTCTGGAATAGTACAGGTATACTGGTACTCCTACAGGATGAGGCCAGGTGTGCCATCGTTTGGAGGATGCTAGGTCGGTATTCCTTTTTCTTGGATGTTATTGTTGTTTAGTTTATGTAGGCCTGAGGCCCGTCTCTCGCTAAACTATTTGTTTACTAATGACGGATTGTCCTGCTGCTGCGGTCCTTCCACGTCAGCCTCCTTTCCCTCGGAACCTTTTTTTTTTTTCCTCTCTACCTCGTCCTCTACCTCTCTATACAGCCACCCCCCTGTACGCTTCTACGAAATTCATGGTGACTCCCTATATTCCTATGTGAAGGCGTGGGTGCAGGACAATGGGAGATTCCTTCTTTATTGCAAGGATTCTCCTGAAGGATATCCTATACGTTTCCACCTCCAGCAAAAAGGAAGAGGAATGAAGATCGCGAATAAAACTGACGCGATACGGGAAACGCTTTGCATCCTAGCACTTTCGAGATATTCCCTATCTATCCTACGGGATACCATATACCATCCCCTATTTCCATTCTCCTTATACTTTTTAGAGATCAATGTCCACGATTACTTGGTTCAGGCTCGAAAAAATCATTGGAAAATAGAACGACTTAATTCTCCGGATTTTCGCACAACTTTATCTGCTTTCGAAGGAGAGCTAAAAGAAACCGAAGAAGTAGGAAAAGATAGAAAGACGAAATAGTAAATGAAAAGAAATGGAAGAAAGGTAAAAGAAGAGGGAAAAAAGGCAGCGTCCCGAGGCTAGCCGCGGATCGTCCAGCCAATCCAAGCTAATTGGCCTCCATAGGTAATTACGCGCAATTAGGAGTAGGCTGCCCGTGCAGTGAGTAAACCTATACCTGGACGCTACAAATTGAAGAGAGTAAAGTGAGACAGAGAGAGAGAGAGAGAGACAGCCGAAAGATAATGGGGAGAATGAGCGGAGAGGGACGAGAGGAAAGTAGACGAGGTGGGAGGGTGAAAACGAAGAGTCCGCCGCGCCGCCAGGTACACAAATTATCTGGCGACGAAAAAACAACGGAACAGCAATTAAATAATGCTACGTCGCCACATAGTAGTCTTCGAGAGGCGCCATTCTTCGATCTACGGGGTGGCCAGTACTTAAGGAATGCCTTTCCCTGGAAGCGCACCTTTAGCCAGAAATTACGCGAAAATCTAGATTCCTTCCAGGAACAGCGTGTGTCACTGCGACATAAGGGGGAATTCGAGAATTCAATTATAACGTTGAAGCCATTCACGGGGAAATTGGCAAGAGTGACAAAAAGTTGTTACGTCTCCGATCGGCCTAATGGCCGAGACCTAAAAAGCGATAGGAAGAAAGAGGATGGTGGGTTCTCGCAAATTCGAGTGGGTGTAATTGTGTTTGTTAATCGCATGTAAAACTCGTCCTCCATTGAGTTAATCCACGTGCTTTTCAGGCAGAATGAAAGCTTTCTTTTTTTTTTCAAGTCCGTGCAACGCGCCTACCGTGTCACACACGCCGACGTATTTTTTCATTCATCTTTTTCACTTCTCTTCGATGCCGACAAGGAATGGCGCCTTCCGGTAAGAAAATAAA
Organism: Hartigia nigra; assembly: GCA_031001745.1. Lineage (NCBI taxonomy): Eukaryota > Metazoa > Arthropoda > Insecta > Hymenoptera > Cephidae > Hartigia > Hartigia nigra. The sequence continues at coordinate 447,978 of JARPRG010000305.1, forward strand.
AGAATAATCGATGAAGCATTTGGAAGGTGAATGACGAGCAGGGGACACCCAGTATATGAAGAAAGAACCCACCAGGTTTAAGACTATGTGTGGCGGTGTGATGCATTAGAGCAACCTGACTCATTACTGCTGCCACAATTAAGGCCCAATTTCGGGCATAATGGCCGCCAATCTGGGCACAAAAAGCCTGCAGAGCTCTTGGGAGTTGGAACCGCGCCGCCATCTAATAACCTACTAAATTCGTAGGTTGTAGTTAACCTGTGTCTAGTTTCGTGGCTCCTCTTCGTCTCTCTTCCCTTACCCCATTCGCCTTCCTCGTTCGTTACCTGGCCGAATCATCCCTTAACGAATTTTCACGAAATATTGAACATTTTTAAATCCCAGGTGCATCCCCAATCGCGTAACCCTGTCAGGATATAGATTATCCTGGCCTCCTACCGTCGATTTCTCTTACACATCGCATAGCTACTACCCACACCGGCTTACAATAGCGACAATAGATTGCATCCGATTTTTGCATGCCAATTTCGGGATGCATTGTGCGGGTAGACAATGCGCCAATAATTACGCTAAACGGCGACCATTCATCCGCCCATTCGGTCAAATTCAGCCACCTCCGTCCATTATCGTAGCTGTACGCTAAAACGATCAGCTCGTGAGTGCGAATGTCCCGCGAAACGCCCGTCGATTTTTCCAATACGTCAAAAGTCATACAGATACATATATATATAATCAATAGGGAAAAATACGTAGACGTTTTCACATACCACATAGACTCACGGTACCATACGCACACTGCGTCATTGCTTTTCGTTTATAACTTCAAAATTCTATTGACACGGCATCCCGAGTAAAAATTATTTAGTATCCAGTATACCTGCAGTTGATCGCTCAGAAGAACCGAGTATATTTCTAAATAATCAATTTCAAATTCACTCTGTACTAAATAATTTTTACTCGGATACATTCACTACTATTCCCACAGAGTTTCTAACCCACCCACGTTATATTTCCTGTTACAAGAGTGCAAGAGAATAAAAGAAAAAAGGTAGAAGTAAACGCGAGAGGGAGGCCTTACATGAGGTGTGAGCCAGAGTGTGGCTAACCGGTCGTTTATTATGCATCGAAATGCCAAGAAAGATGCCCCGTGAGTGGACAGGACGTTGTAAAGGGCTAAAAATAAAGTGACGTCAGGAGTTCTGAGTGATTTTGCGTCGCCTCGGGCCAGCTACAGTTCTAAAGCAACGATTCTTCCTTTGCTTCTCCCTTTCCTTCCTTCCTACTTATCTACCTATTAGCCAATGATCCTTACACGTAGTAAGAATCTTTGGACACGACTTATTCTAGCCTTACAAATACTTTGAGTATTACATTTAATTCGAAGACTTATAGCTAATTGTATCAATTACAAATAACTTTAATAGAATTAATTGTTCTGGATGATCATCCGACTTACCAAAGTCTCCTGTATTGAGTGCCAGGTGGTGATGTGTCATGCTTATGCGTAGCCGCCATCGTTATCAGTCGTGCAACAGAACAAACTCACATCCTTCCTGCGGATCTGAAACATAGTAGAAGAATCCTTGTAAATGGCAGGATCGATTTGCGAATAGGCATGGAGCGAAGTTTTAAAAGCAGAGAATCCATTCGAATAAAAAAGGCCGAAAGTCAATAAAATCGACTTGAATTCGTTTGGTCTGCATTCCTTTCGCGCGTTTCCAGATACGCGGTTAACTTCGCGCAGCGGAAATAGAATTAATTAAATCGAAGCCTTTCCTTCAGTCTCTTTGAGTCCTTCCTAAGGACGATTATAAGTCCAGGATATTGAAAGAGTCCAAAGGTTTCTGGGTCAACCATTGTACAAGTACAATTAAAGAGATCCTTTTAAAAGAATATATCCAGAACTCAAGTGGATGTAGGAACATTTCAATATCTTGTAATTGTTTTTCATTTTAAACTATTTTTTTATATTTATATGACAAACATGGCCACGTATCCGCATTATTGTACATAGATATAAAAAAAGCCATCTTCTATCTTAATACCCACACATCGATAAATCCTTCTAACGGAACAATGGCTACTGGTTTCCAGCGTTATAATCTCCAGTATAACCCGTGAAAGAGAACTCTCGAGATTTTCAGAACGTAATTAAGTACGAGCGAGGTTTGCCGCCAATAAAAACAATATTAATTTCTCTTCATTTTCGCCCAGCGCAGCACGTAACACGGTGCGCGGCGACTCGACGCGGCCGCCCGGGACAATATAAGGCGGGTAGACTTTTTGTCGCTGGCACGTAATTAACAGGAATATCGCTAGTTCACGCGTTACAAAAATAATAGACGGTCACGATCTTGTCTTGCCTGCTGGCTCCGTTAAACGCGAGTCCAAGACAAGACAATACGATACAAGACGGTAGCGACCCAATCCCAGTCCAGCTTATACATAGACACTCTGTATACTATGTACACTAGACTCATAGTATATTACACCCACCATGAGCAATGCACAATCTGTACGTATAGAACGTATGGGTAATACGCGGTTAGTTGCGCCACGAACGCATTCTATAATTAGTCTTGGGCTGAGATTTTTATTTTTGTTTAAACTTGAACGTCCTTGCTGATGCTGGTGGCTCCGGTTGTTGCTACCACCACCACCACCACCACCACCACCATCCTGTCCTCCGTCACCAATACCAGCTGCATTACTACTACGAGTATCAGTTTTATATATTAGAAGCAACGCATGATAGGGGCCATACAACCCGGGCACGTACTTACCAGGCTCGGCTGCTAATAATTATTATTGTCGACTTATTTTTTCACCTAGTCGCCCTTGCAGCCGCGACCGTTCCACTGGCTCTAATTCATCGGACCAGGCACCACTTAAAAAACAAGATTATAAATAAATTTCACTCGGCGCCGCTTGGCCACGCTCTCACGCTTGCACTAACTTTTACGCTCGATATCTCTATTCAATACACGTTGACTTCTTATGGATTTCGTTATCAATATACATATACTTAATTCCCTTCTCTGTCCCTCTCTCTCTCTCTCTCTCTCTCTATTCCATTCTAATCTTCTCCTCGCTAACTACCTCTCGTCCCGTACCCTATGTTAGTGTCTTGCTAACAGTCTTTCTGTTTTTATCCACTGACAATGAGTGGGCCAAGTCGCTGCTAAGCGTTTCGAGAAACCCGGGGAAACCCGGACCCTACGCAAAAACCCGTGACCGTTTCTCGCGCTCCTTTGAACAACCTGCTGCTCCTTAGGAGAACGTGAGAGCGAGAGAGAGAGAGAGAGAGAGTACAGCCGGCGTGCAAGGAGCAAGAGAATACGAAGAGTGGAAGTAGAAAATAGAAGGGAGGAAAAAAGTTTCTTTAACGCACAGCATAAAAAAATGCAAATATCGCACGTGTCTGGTTAACGTTAACGAGTTGACAGTGTCGTTCAGGTTTTCCAGGTTGAAAAAGCAGGAGAACCTGAGAGAAGAGACAAGGATCGTAGGAATCTAGGAAAGAAAGTAGGAGTAGGTTAAAAGAAAGGTAAGAGAGAGCAATATCTTCGGGAGTGTTACTAAGCCCGGTCCGGTTAATTAGAAGGTGAATAGGTATGTGTGCTGGTGTGTGCTGGTGCGCGTTGGTGTGGCCGTGTCCAAAGAAGAATTACAGAACGCCCTCTTAGTATTGTTCTTTCTATTTCTTCTTCGTTCCACAGCATCACGAGCCCCCTAACACTCCTTGCCCTCTAATCCCGTTCACTTATTTGTGTTTCCTTGTGTTTGTTTAATCAGACGTGGAGCTCAGTCTTCATTACCCGTACTAATTTATCTACCCTGTCGTACAGCTGTCTCTCTCTCTTTCAGTCCATTTCGTCATCTCTCTCGTTCCATTTATTTTGCTCTCTCTCTCTCTCCCTTTCCATCCAAGGTAAACGCTTGGACCATTGTCCAGAGATGGAATTTTCGTGTCTCTCAAGAGTTCCTTATTTAAATAAACAATTTGATCGTGAAACCTGCATTCTCTAACTTGTTCATCGATGTACGGTATGAGATAACGAAAAAAAAAAAAAAAAACTGTAAGGGCAGTTAGGGTGGCTATAAGAGGCGGTAAGGGTAATTTCTGGATATCGAGAAGAATATTCGTCAAGTCCTACTAAGACCCAATATGAGCTGCAGTTCATTCATTGGGATGACCTCGGTTCTTCTCTGGTTAGTAAGAATCGCTCCTTATTCTACTCCCGTCCTAGTCTCATCGACCTCTCTGAACTAGTCTGAACCTCATCTCGCCCCCGTGAAGGGCTCATCAGAGTTGCGACCGCCCTCAGTGAGGTTCACCCTCGCAAGGTTTCCAGTCCCTATGGCATCGGGATCGGTAGAGGATCAGCGCGTCAATAAGGTGTTTGTTTAATTTGCGGATTCGCCCGACGTGTCGTCGGGCTGTCCGTTAGCAGGGGTGCTCAGAGAATATCCAGGAATTACAAAGATCTTTCCGGTAACCTCGTCTCCACGGCACTGCCACAGAATTCATAGGCAGGGAAGAATCTAAGCTAAGGAAGTCTAGCTTGGAAGTGGAAGGGTGCCGAGAATAGTGACGCCGCACCTGATCAAAGGATAAATAGTGAGCGCGTTAAAGACTGAAGAGCGATTACACAGCTTCCTATTTTTAGACAGGATATCCAATAGATCTGCTGAGAACCACAGTGGTTGGTATAGGCTACGTAAGGTGAAATAAAGAAGGGAAGAGAAGCTGGAGAAGATACAGACAGAGTGAGTTTATATCGGCAGGACGAAAAAAAGACCTAAAATCCTTTGCCTATCGATCCGATGAATCTTGTTTATTCGTTTCTAGTAATGAAATCGTCTGGCGTCCCACTATTGCAAGGACTCCCCAAGTATATAGCCTTTCTCTTGGTTCTCCATCTCGCTCTCTCATTTCTCCATTCTTTGCTGCTTTCTAACCCTCTTAATCTGCAGTGCCAGTGCTACGTTTCTCTCTTCGGACGTCGTCGCGTCGATCAATTACGCAAGGGGCCGCGCCTCACTCTTGGCCTACCCGCTTCTTACGAACGACCCCTCGATTCCTTGTATTATCAACCCGAATTTCCGGCCGAGTAAAATTATATCTGCTGGATGAATGAAAAATCGAAATAAAACCTAAGCGTTTCCTTAGCTACAGGCCAAATCTCATGAGTCCCCATGATTATTTAAACAGAGGTGAGGACCTGTTCGATTGTTAAAGGGATGTAAGAAAAAAGGACCCCAACGTATAAGGGATGCTTTAGTCATAACGGCTCGGTGTACTCATTATTCAACCGTTTTAGTGGCTCCTCTCGGGGATGGACAGCGAAGTCCGGTCATGAGAACCGATAGAAACAAAAGCTCGAAAACCTGTTGGTAACAATCGTGAGTCCCAGGCCGGTTGGTCTCGAGTCGAGCAGGAGTGGGGAGGGGGTGCGATATTTCTACGGGTTAGTGGGGTAGTACAGAAGTGGTGTCTGAATGGTAGGATGGCTTCTCTTTCCTCTTTCCGCGAACCCCCTTTGTACGTCGATCGGTCTCTCGGATTCTCGCTGGTGTAAGGATTTTTATAATCTTCTTAGCGATGTCTTTGAAAGAATTAGAGATTTCTTGGAAATTAAAAAAGTATCTGTCTTCTAGCATGCACTTTTATTTTAATAGGTAAATTGCAATACAAACGTGCATTCATAACGCAACATTTTTTAGAAAGGGTATCACCTAGGATTTGTGTTACGTGCATGTATGTCTTTCTCTTACCCACGTAAATGCCCATAAGCCTGTCTTCCTCGCACTCACAGCAGGCATAGGAAACTGGAAAATCTGAGGCCAGAGCCCTTCTCCCATCACTCGATCAAATAGACAACTTGCTGATGGGCATGAAAAACGTTCGCTCGCTCTTTTCTACGTCTTTAAAAAGTCCCCTGGAAGATCTCTGTCTATCGCATTCACTAACTCGGCATAGACTGCATTTGCTAGTTATTCGTCCATCTCCAATATAACATATTAGCGTGTGTGACGTTTGGATCTTAGTTAATTTTCTTGGAAGTGTCTGTCTTGGGTTCCTCGTGGTGTTCGGCGTGTGGCGTCTACGTTTCTCTCCTAGGAATAAAATAGGAAGAAGGACGTGTGTGTGTGTGTGTGTCGGACTGAGGAGGGGTTGTGTTGGCTAGCAAGGGTAGTAAGAGTAGAGTATATGGGGTGGTTGCGGCCACTGTGGCGGCTGTGGCGGCTGTGGCGGCTGTG
>JARPRG010000305.1:456476-471736 GCA_031001745.1 Hartigia nigra
TTTTTTTTGTCAGCAAAACCAGACCGTCATTTGGAAGAAAGTATAAATAATAGTGTAATGGCTGATTACATCGTGAGGCATGCGAAGCACTGAGCCTTCCAAGGTTCACTAGAAGGGTGTAACATCTGATGTGGTTATACTCGACTCTGGAAGAGTTCCACGTGTTTTTTTCATCGGGTCGCTCATCGAAGTATCGATTGGTTCGTATAATAATTACCTCTCCTGCATTAGGGGTTGCTACCCCCCTTCGATGACTCCCCTTTACCCCACCCAGTCCCCCTCGTGCTCTGCCTTCGCCATCCTCTATTAGACTAGACTCAGACTGTCAGGGGGTTGCGGAGAACTTCTAACAGCTGCCTCGCACTACCTTCCTGTATTTGGTGGATAGTGCCGGTCGTCGATTCCTTCGTTAATTAATTATTTAGCCATGCGGTAAATAAATATTTACCCGAGTCCCCGGCAACTTTTTCTATCTGTATCACCACTGGCGTTTCCCTTCGATTTCCCTCGGCCACGTTGCTCCCAATACTAAAGCGTCCTTCCTATATGCTTTATCTATCTATCTATATATCAATTCGCACATACTACGCAATATTGTATAATTCCACGTAATCGAAGTGCCCTCCTCGTGACAAATCTTGATATTCGACTTAACGAGCATTACGTATATAAATCCATGAGACACAGGGATCCTTCCAATAAGAGAATATTATCTGCCGAAATAGAAATAAAAAAATTATTCGACGTGCGACACGCACTGCGCAAAGTGTCTAATTCCAATTGATCCTAAGGTAGCGTTAGATTTTCAGGGATTTCGCGAGCGAGACGCAAAGCGACCTTTCGGGATGTTGGATTAAAATTAGCTCGTGATGGTGGAGACTGCTCGAACCAGGAGAAGGGATAGAGAGACTTGGAGAGCTTGGAGAATGAGACGAGACTCCGGAATACGAGATCAGATCCAGATCGGACGAAAAATACAGAAAGAACGTAAAGACTTTGAATAAAACTCTGGTCGTATCTAAGATCAGACAACGATATCCAAAATTACACTGATCCAAGGAAAATGGATCCTGAAGAAATGGCATAGAGTCAGGGCAATGCGTTCGAGCAGCATTAGCATATAGGTAGGAGTAGCGCGTTCCCAGTATAGTGGGTGGCGATGGCGAGTATTTCTGTATCTAATTATAATCCTTGGGTGAGGGAGCGAGGCAATCACCTAAAATTAGAGCATATAGTCTATAGTCTAAGAGCAAGAGCAACGCGTAACCATTTTATATATTCTCTATCCTTGATATCTTGGAATTCTTAGGTATTCCATATGTAATACAACCGAGAGTCATGGAGGTCATGAAATTTCTCCTAAAAATCATCCCTTGTATTACATTAAACTGCAGGGTGGTTCCTGGAAGTCCCAGGGCGCTCTCCCCTCTATTGTCACACGCACCGTTTAATTTGCAGGATTTTAATGGGATTTCCGCGGCCACTCGCACGAAGTAGTACAAATCAAAGGAAGTACGACAACGCTAAAAGGGCCAAGAGGGCCAAGAGGGATTAAACGGGGTTCGCGTTCTGGCGCAGCAGAAGGAAAGTATAATTCGTAGGAAACAATGAAACGAGCGACAGCTTGTGATTAGGCCGTGCTGGAATAATAATCACGATAATGACAGGTTTACACCCCCGATGGGCAACGGGGTAACGGGGCTTGCGAAGCAGGAACGTCCATGGGGATGACGGTAGGTTTGTTGGGTTAATTGTCCTGTGGCGTGTCGAACTGAACGCGAGTCGCTTGCTCGCACGCAAATGTCACCGCGAGGCACGACGAATTATTGATATTCTGACAATATTTTTCTCTTTCATTTTATTCATCATTTCCGATTCGAGCGATTCCTTTGGAGAAAGATTCTTTCTCCGGGATTCATCGAAGAAGCCTTATGCCTATCGCTCCTCTCTAAAGTAGCAACTCCACATATGTTCCATAGCTGCAGATATATATATACACGTAGAACGTGTACGAAGATTGCCAAGAACGCGGATAATTAGCGATATCGAAAGTTGTCCGACGAGTTTTCACAGAAATCGCTTCGCGACGTCGTTGACACGTGACGATCGCTCGATAATCAATATTTCCCATCGACTATCGGTGTTCACATACGTAGCTACGCGGTGGTACATATGCGTGGGCATACATTGGTAGTCGCACAACTCCTACGGATTCAGTGAGATTATTCGCACACTTGCTTACCGAGTAGGAGACGCTCTTAAATGGTCGATCGTGCGTCCTGCGACATTACACGCATGGGACGCGACAAATCACTGCTGCCTTCGGCAAGTCCAAACATAAAGTGACTAAAACAACTAAAAGGATAATGACGAAACGATCCAGGTACATTGATATGTTAATGGGAGATCCTGAGAATATTGAGAGAAAGAGAAAAGTGCAAGTCGTTATTGGATGTAAATTCAATCTGTGAATTTGATTAACGCGCGTGTCGAGTTATTAAGCCGAAGCCTGAGAATAATTATTGGCCAAATTTAAGAAAGCAATTAATCGTCAATTTCACGCGTTCGAACTTCAATGAATATTCAAAAGATTTTCGTCCAGCCGGGGATAACCGTTCAACGTGTCTATCCAGCTTCGCGCTATTTCTCCTAGTCCGACTCTGCTCTAGGCCATAAGGACATCGTTAAGATTATATTTAGGTATCGTAAAAGAAAATATGCGCTCGTACGAGCCAAGTTGCTCATTACATGAGACAGCATTTAACGACACTGCGAGTCCATCGCGAAAGAGAATTTTGAGTAACGTTATGATTTTTTGGCTGGCAAAGTTAGAGAACAAGTGAGAGTGGAGAAAGAAAGAGAGAGGAGAGAAAAAAAAATGGCTAAACTCCAAGTAAACGAAAAATTCCACCGCTGATAATAATTTAAATTCTGTTTCCTCTTCTCTCCATTTTTTTTTGTCATTTCAGCCTCTTTTTTTTTTCTTTTTCTGCGTTAAATAATTTCATGACGTTTGATCTAATTTCGGATCTGATTTCACACGGCGCACTATAATTCTTCGAATTTATTTTGCGCCACCAGTTGAAATTACCGTTCGAGCAGAACGCGTCTGCCATTCGACTTTGTATTTTCTCAAATTCCCCGTATTTTTAGCCAATGATCCGGGACGTAGGCTCGTGCACGTAGAATATACGCATGTGATACTGCCAGATATTTCTAGGTCAATGCTGCGAATGTTATTGGACCCTAAAGTAACCCCAAAGACCCTTAAAGAGTGAACGGAGAAATGTGGAAAATTGCATACCGCCAAAAGGGAGCGCCATAAGGGAAGACAATATATAGTAGAATAGAAGAAGAGAACTTGACTCTGGACCTCGTGGCACAAGACGCATGACACGCGAGGATGACGTTATCCTCGAAGGAAAGAAAATATAAACAAATGTAAAATGGCCAGTTGTCAAATGAGAAAAGTCCGATAGGCGTTTAAAGTTCTGCGCTGGCGTCGCGCGTCGAAATTTGGGGGTTGGACATAGGGGGTGGTAGCAAAGTGGTATGCAAAGCAGGCGGTGAATTTAAACGGTCTTGCGCAGAATATGAACTCACCTCGTGCTCGTGGTCCTGGCGTTTCTGTCTCTCTCTCTCTCTCTCTCTCTCGTATCCTCTTCTTTCCTCTCTCTTTCAGAAGAGCTTTCACCCTCTGCCTTTTTCCAGGAGCAGCTAACAGGAGCACGTAAGCTTTTCGAAGCACGATACTTCTTGGAGACGGAAGAGAAAGACGTACTTTCCTCTCTCTCTCACTCTCTTCAGCACACACACCCGTTCTCTTTCACGTCCGTATACACACGTCTAGAATACGCGCCACTCCATACAAATAGTGTATTCCCTTTGCTGTGCTTATTGTATTTTCTATTATTGTATCCGTAAGATTGTTTTACACACTGATTAGATCGATTTAATAAAGAACTGCGGCGACTCTCGCGAACAAGGTCAATTACTTGAGTACGTCCGTGCTTTATTAAAGCAGTCCTGCGGTCAATCCGTTCTCTCGTTCTGACACGTTACTCGACGTCGACCCGACGCGAGACGCCGTCGTCGGCGCAACGTAGGACACTGCGTTTTCACGGGAATCGAGTAAAATGGCTGCTAGCCGCTCCGGCGCGCCTGAGCTACTGACTTGCCTCCCTCGTTTGGGGCCCCGACACATACCACTAATTTCACCCACACACGCCCTCGCGCGCACGTGTTTGCGCGCAGAACAGCTGAGCGCACCGACGTCGACGTCTTATCGTGTATGGGGTGAAATTTGCCGAGCGCTCTGGCATGGGGTGACGTTACATTGGGATCAATGGAAGTGCATCAAGAGGAAAGGGACTGGCAAAATATTCTGATTGATAATAAGAGACAAAAGTTAACCTCTGTCTTTAGAGTGCAATTTTTCAACATTTATCAAGATATGAAAATTGCATAATTTTCAAAAGCGTTTACACGCGTTAAATATGCAGAGTAGGCGAGAGGAAATCCTGAGATTCGCACTCTGAGGCAAGGATGCCTAACGACTGCGACATTAATGCCGCATCAAAGCGGCAACGCGCGATGTAGAACGTACAGCTGCATCTTTGATGTTCAACTTGGTCCACTTCGTATCTGCTCGGTCCATGCTCTTCTTCCTGCTAATTGTCAGCCTCCCTATAACAGACCTCGTGGGACAGTAAACTCAGCAAGAGAATTTTGTAGATACGTCTCCATTCTTTTTTTTTTTTTTTTACTTTGCAAAACTTCTCGTATACCTCGTTTCGTGTACTCGATCTAATTGGCTTTTTAGCAAAGATTATTGGGAAAATAGATAGAAGCCAAAAGACGATGGTGCCATCCATGAGAATCGTAGAAGACCATCCGAAGACTTCTTTAAAAGAGAGCGCTTGCCACTCGACTCTTCGTTCTCGAAAATATTCGGTTGAAAGTCGTTGCAGCACGGTTATAGTGTGTCTGATTTCCGCGTCGCGACGCTCGCGTCCTTCTTCGCGGCGAAGCGTGCCCACGGGCACGCGCGGCGGCCAAATCAATATTCTCTACATATTTTACAAGTTTTTCCTTAATTACAGTAGGTGGAGGAAGATTCCGAGGGCGCCGCATCGACGCATACCATTCCGTCGAATATGGAGGGACGTTAAGATTTGCAAAAAGCTCTCTGCATAAAGCTCAGCCAGTGCAGTCAATCGCGAAAACAAAGAAACTTTGAGGTAAAGTCTCAAAACTAGAATTCTTCCTTGTCGCTGTAAATAAGGAAGACTACAAAAATCCTTAGACGAGTATAAGAATGATCAGCAGTAAAGCCGAAGTGATAGTGCATTTTTTCCAAGTGCTGAGACGTAGCCAGGCAGGAAGAGTAGGAAGGAAGGAACGAAGGACCAAAAGGAGAACGTACCAATAAAGGCACAGGGCTTTTCACGGAACTGCGGCGAACACGGCGTGCGGCCCGCTGCAGGTATTATGAAATAAATTTCGTTATTGCACGGGCGAAGAAGAAAAGCGGGCGGTCAGTTTTAATTAAAGAACTCGAGGCGTCAGCTGCCCGTTGCCAGCGGCTGCCTCTCCTCCTCCTCCTCTTCTTCTTCTTCTTCTTCTTCTTCTTGCTTCTCTTGCTTCTCTCAGTTCATCATCCTTCTCGTACCGAATCCTCTCGTATTCGCTCATGGGATAAAGTACCGTATTACATTGCCATGCGAGCGATATGGCTCAGCTCGATGTACTCTCAAAGTCTTGAAATATCTCAGTTCTCGCAGAAGTCATCGATGGGCAATCTGCAGAGTTCTATTGGAATTTAGAGAAATCTTGAGTGCCGTGGATAGTGTGGCTGGTAGATGTTATATTGCTATAGGTTGCATAGATACGTGCGCCACTGGAAGCTAGGAATAAAAGAAAGGAGTAAAAGCTGAAGAAAAGTCGACGATGGAGGAGCAAGTTTCGTTGCCGTGTTAGGACCCTCCCCATTGTCCAACCCTATTCTTTACTTCCAAGGCGCCCCGTACTTTATTGTGTTTGAGCTCGCGCCATTCTTTTGTTTTCCTTCGCGCACCATTAGAGGGGCTAATTGCCGCTCATACGCGATCGCCTTTTGTTTCTTCCTTTTGACACCTTTTCTTGTCTCACACTCACACAGTCACACTTGGATCCAACGGCAACCCACCGTTTCGCTTCTTCTTCTTTTTGTCACTTTGTCTCTCTCTCTCTCTCTCTCTCTTTCTGGGAGATCTTGAATTCTCCCCACACGTTTCTAAACGTTCAGGGTAAGGAGCCAGTGGACCTGTCACTTGGTCTCCATTCCACCGCGAAGTGATCACTTTTTCTTTTATAGTTTGCTGCTCTCGCTTCTCTCCTCTCTCATTCAATGTATCTAGCAGAGAGTATTGTCTACCTCACAGCATCCGTGTACCACACACACACTCGCATGGACACCTCCGGATCTAACCCCACTCCCTAGGAAATTCTCCCAACCCACGCTGGCAGCTGGCAACCAGTGGAACATGGACGAACTATACCAAGAGATGTACTGTCTCTCGGTACGAAGAGATGGAAAAGGACGAAGAAGAAGAAGAGGAAGAGATAAGAGAAGTGCGAACCGATGGCGGAGAGGGTGTTGGAGGAGTCGAGAGAAGGACGTTTTAACGCGTCAACGCCTCGATGACCTCTTCCTTTTCTTACGCGAGTATGACATTCCACTTTTTTCCTTCTCTCCCTTCCTCACCTACCGAACCTGCTATCTCTACCTTCGTCTCCGCCGTCCTCGAGCGACACTCCTTGCGATCAGCACCTCACTCACTTTAGAGACTCATCGACAGTCCGCCTATTTTTATGAAGGTCTTCGGAGCCGATCGGGACATACGAAATTGAATAAGCTGCGCCGCTGCTATCAGTAACGATGGATCAGTAGCTATGACCGATAACGCATCCAATGGATCTGGCCCGCTAAAGAATCGTTCGATGTACCGTTCTAATTTAGCTAATGCTACGTGTCTGTTGCGTTACTGGCCAGACATCTTAACATTTATTCCTTCAAAGAAATGGACTTAAATATTCCGTAGGACGATTATCCTGCGTGTTCTTCTCGACCGGGAAGATCTGCGTGGGTTTTTGGATGATGAGAAGCTTCCCTCTGGAGCTTCGAGGATGCGGGAGTGTGGGCGCGCGATTTTTGATACTGCTTATATAAAGGGTATCGTCCGTATCCTCAGGATCAATACGGATCGCACGAGTATCTCATTGAAATAAAGGATATCTCTAAGTTTTTAAAAGGACTCCTGAGCACAGGGACAACTTCTGTATCACAGCTGCAAGAAAATAATGGCGTATATCTAACTGCAGTCAAGCAGCAGCAGCGCGTCTGTGTAATTGTATAAAGGTACATAGGGGAGCACATATGGATATAATAGAAAGGACAGGAGATCTGGAAGTTAGTCGAGAACGACAATAGTCTGGATGAGGAATAAAAAGAATCTTGAGGAAGGTGCAGAAGAAAGCGGGAGAAGCGGGAGAAGCGCTAAGACGACAAGAATGAAAGGACAATGTAGTATAAGGAGGTTAGGAGACGATAGGAGTGTAAGAAGGATGACAAAGATGCACGTATGACGAAGTGGGAGGACAGGAGTTTTAATTCGGCGGAAAGCTAATAATTCCAGCATTGTGCGATTCCGCGGTAGGTTATTGTTTCCCTCGAAGCACGTCCCGCTCACGAGGGTGCCTTAGTTCTTTCTTATACTGGAGCCGCTGGACAATGAGAGCCACTCGTATACCTACTGCCACCCTGTATCCGACCTTATCCTTATCATCACGAAAACTTCCTGCTCTTCCTCGGCTACTGTATTGTCGCTTAATTATTGGCTTTATTATGATTTTGTCCTTCCAGCCGAGAGTGGTCTTTGCTTCCTACTCGAGAGGCGCTTTGTATTGCCACGCTTCTCTCTCTCTCTCTCTCTCGGACTCTCTTATTAAATCCGCAACAAGAGAATTCAGTCGTGCCTCACGCCGCAATGGCCACTTCGCGTTTCATTATTAATTTCAAGAGTAGCGATCGTTGACACAAGAGAAAAAGGGTGCCAAGTCAAGGACCTCGAGGAGCCATTAAAAGCAGTGTTACCCTTAGTTCAGAGGAATGTCCTATAGTGCAGTCTCTTGATTCAGTATTTTTCTATAGAGTGGATGACGTAGAGAACGTAATGGAGTCGCAGGAGTTAGTGGAGAACGAGAATCGAAAGGAGAAGTTAAATGTTAAGTTGGTGTTCGCTGTTCGGGAACGAAGTCGGCGGAGGTGGAGAGGAGTATGGAGAGAAGTAAAGGAAGGAGGAGGACATGGCATGTCCCCCGTAATTATAGCAACAATAAAACAATTTTGATAATTATCTCAACTAGTGTATGGGAACACACGACATTACGGCAGGCACGACGAAGACGCAGTAACAGAGAGCACACAACAATCGGCTAGAATAATGACAATAATTACCATTTATATGCAAGTGGCGTCATTACCTGCACACGAGCAGACACGCATTCAATTTCGTATCTAATTTGAATAATTTAAACAAATCTCTCCTTCCTGCCCTCCATCCTCTGCACGCTTTATAATCCTAATAAATGCGATGACTTCGATGGTGCCGGACCACGACAAACTACACTTCGCTTCCTTCCACGCGTCGTTCATTCAGCCGTACAGTATCCTCGCGGGGATTCCCCGAACCTATCCCAAGTCCTTTTCGAAAGATCCAGCGTAGGCTGGCAAAAAGGGGAAGGACGCTCTACTGGCTAGAGACTAGAGGTGCATCGTCCTCAGGATTCTCGTAGCAAGGAAACGCACGAGAACGTCAAGAGAAAAGAAAAGGAAAGAAAAGAAGCGAACGCGATGCTTAGCAAAGTGGGCCCTATCAATATTAATTGTAATATTTGCCCGGTTAGCAGAGCGGTCTATTACCAATTAATTCGATCGTGCGAAGTATGCAGAGCGCAGTTAGCGAGCTCGGCGACGAGTCGGGTTAGATATTGTGTCAGTCAAGTCGTCCAGCATTAAAAGTAATTACGACGTGATTGACCGAAGCCGGCTGGCCAGTAGGATAGTACATGAGTATTGGTATGAGAATCATGAAGGCTATCAGTGTAATAGAGAAAGAGACAGAAGCATGTTAGGTACGACATCGGCCAAGGGAGTTGGAGAATGACGGAGTGTCAATCTCTCTCTCTCTCTCTCTATTCCTCTCTTGCAATCAGAGAGAGAGAGAGAAGGGAGGGAAATCATCGGAGTGACGCACGTAGCTCGTTGCTGACTCCCAATTATACAATCAGTGAGACAAGAGACGAGATAGAGAGGACGGATTTCGTCGCGTTCCCTCAGTGCTGCCCTCCGTCGATCCTCAGCCGATCCTCCGATCCAACAGCGTTGGATCGAGACATGCCGAGGGGGCGGAGAAGAAGGAGGAGAAGCAGGAGAAGCAGGAGAAGCAGGAGGGACCGATCGCGATCATTATTGTCTATTATAAAAGGCTGAGCCGAGTGAGTGGCTTGACGCAGCTGTCTGCGCTCGACGTCCAGCAATGTGGCTATAAGTCGTGATCTAGAAACAAATGAGCCATTGCGGAGGACAATCGTAATGATGGCCGTGGTCGCCCTGGTCCCACTGGTCCCACTGGTCGAACTTGGAACCAGTGAGCCCCAACTGCCGCGAGATCCCAAGACGGTAACGGTAATGCTAATGGCGTAATGCTAACTGAGAGAGAGGTTTGCTAAGGGGATAAATATCGACGGTTCTAGAGGAGAGAAAGAGAGGGAGAGGCGGAGGGAGCTATCGAGTGGGAGCAGAAGTCAAAGGAGATGAACAGATTCAGCGAGTAAATAGACGCGAGAAATCGAACGCGCGACATCACGTTCGGTGTTCGAACGATGATGATTCGCGACCCTGGACGCTGATTAATCGTTCGATCTATCGATCAGATGTAGATCGATGCGAAACCACTGACTGACTTAATGCATGTCCTATTGATGTTATAGCTCGGTTGACATGCCTATATAATAAGTAAGCAGACATTGTCGAATGTCCTCGAAGGGACGTCCTTTTGGTATTGGGGCCCATCCTTAGGTAGAATGGGACCGTGTAATGGCTGACACAAGGGCGTAGTGTGTCGCGTGCTATTCCAGCCAAGTGGCGGCTGTCCCCGCTACTCGATGAGTAGCTGGGAAGTGCCATTCGCGAAACAATTCCCTCTGATTGTTAGTGGTTTACAATGATTTTCCACTTGATTTCTTGAATGGGTCTTGTGCGAATACTCCCTTGAGCTCCTCCATAAGGAACGGCGAACTTGCCTCTCTCGCTTCTTCAGCTCGTAAAGAGAACAACGAATGCTTTAACTTTGGTCGGTATGAGAATTCGCGGGTGTTAAAATGTATTGGGAATGAGAGAGCCGCTACGAAGGACGTATTTATGGTCTGGAGTATGGGCCCAGGCAGCCATGGAAGGAGACACAAGAAGGCGATCGGTATGGACGCGAGAGTGGATCCGGGCTAGGTCGTTCAACCAACCAACCGACCAACCGACCGACCAACAGACCAACCAGCCAACCAACGATCGAACCAACAGACAGACCGACTGGTCGAGCAATGCGCGAACCACCTTATTCTTTAAAAGTCCATAGTCAGGGACGATGCCTCGACGTTTCTCTTTCTACGACACATAATGTCTTCCTGCATGCGAGCGGGTGTTGCCAGTCATATATTTCAGGAAGACAGTCTACAAGATTGTGCGATTGTCAGGGATTTTGGAATTTATCAATTTATGCAGATATATTAAAATCAATAGAGCGAGCGGAGTGAGGGACAGTGCCGGAGGAATGTGGAAATGAATAAGAGAGGCAGGAGCGTATCGCAAAAGGAAGTAAGAGGACCCATGGCGACCGCAGCGATTATTATAAAACAAAAGACGATGCTTGATCTCGATAATAAAGAAGAGGTACGCGCCATGGGGTCTATGGGGTTCGCTATGATGGGCAGAGAGGAGAGGGACGAAAGGGGCAATGGAGGAGTGAAAGGGAGGTTATGGCGCGAAGGATGTGGTTCCACGCACAGCGATCGACTTAATTCGCGCACTCTTCACTCTTTTTCCTACCAGTCCTCTCTCTCTCTCTCTCTCTCTCTCTCTCTCTCTCTCTCTCTCATTCTTATCCTCATCCATCCATCCATCCATCCATCTGTATCCAGCATCCACTCGATACGAGCGACCTCCTTACTTTCTTATTTATCCCTCTGCCTGCCTCCGCGTGCCCGCTTACCGCCAATCATCATTTTCAATTCTCCGTGGTGGTATGCCTGGCTCCGATATCCCACCTTCTGTAAAAACTTGGGAATATTATTTCTGGATCGACCGCGAGCGACTGGAACTCGAGAGAATCGTGATACTCAACGAGTCCCAAAGAGAATCGAATGAGGGGATTAAGAGACAATGAGAAAGAGAGAGAGAGTAGAAAACTGAGACAATCATCCTTAATGACTAATCCTCGCAGTATTCATTCACGTATCACAGGTTCACCTGGGACTTTCGATAACTCCAAGGATGAGATTTTCATGAAATCTTCATTGGTCCTTGTGAAATAACTTAAACAGGCACCATTTTTTGGTGTAAATCTGGAAACTGGTAAAAGCTCGGGCAATTCGTTGGAGGTAGCAATTGAGAATGTTCCTGGAAGATGAAGCGGCAGATAGGACCGGTACGAAGTAGAAATAAACTTAATCCGGTAATAAAAAGCCCGACTCACGTATATTATTTTATTTAGTTTCCCAAACTGCTGCGGCTTAAACGCATCCATAATTACCTGACGGTACGTGAACTGTTTAACTTATCTCGGCTATGGCTGTGGACTTACCTTTAGGCCGTGTCACCGCGCATGTACGGCTCTACGCCTCTTATATAGCTACGTGTGTAATTTATTCCGTGCTTTTTAACTCCCACGCCGTCTAAGCATACCAAAGGCCCCAATCGGGAGTCCCGTCTTCTCTCTCTCTTTCTCTCTCTCTCTCTCTCTCATTGTTTCACGGCCTTACCGATATCCCGGAAAAGTCGATCGTGTCAGAAGTTCCTGGAGAGACATAGCTTCTTGCAGGTAAACGATCGCTATAACACGATGAGTACAATAATGGCTTCCAAACTGGTAATTTGTTCTACAGAGAGCGATTATCCTCGTGAAACAATGATGATGAACCTGAAGAATGGAAACTCGAATTCAAGAACTCGTTAAACTGGTAGACGCACTGGAAGTGAGTAAGAAGAAACAATTTGGATGCGTAGAGAGGGGATATTTTATTTGAAGTTTTAATAATCATATACATAGCTATACATATCTAAAGAAGTCTGGTAGTTTGTTGAATAGTCAACAATTAACACTGAAATAAATATACAGGTTGCAGGTAGGTCTACGATATGTAGAGATACAGAGCAACACGAAGATTCACCTCCTCTCCTTTGTTAGAGCTTTCTGAATTTGCTAGACAATGGCAGTTGCACCGACGGTTGCGGCTATTCCGCAGCGATTTTTCCGGGCGCCGAATGAAGGAGCGGGCACTGCTCAGAAGGATAATTCCCTGTAAGTGGATAATGCCTTCACGGGGCTTCTAGCATACGCACTACTCTCCCTTTCTCTTCTCTCTCTCTCTCTCTCTTCTTATTCTCTAGGCACTCTCGAGCTATCCACTCCTCGTTCTGTAGTTCTCCTGGTTTCATGGTTAGCATGGTCAGCACAGTTCCATGGTTACGTGGTTGCATCGTACTTTGGTGCCTTTGTAGTTTGTAAGCCAGCACCCTGTACCAACTATTTTATTGTGCTTACTGTCTACTACCTACTTGCCTACCCGGACGCTCCTAGTACCACCGTGGAATTTCATTTTTTCTCTCCTTTCTCCAAGAATTTTATCGCGAGGAAGATGCCCGATCCCTTTCTGTGCCGTTTGCGGCTCCACCTCCAATTATACCTAATACAGCGCTCTGCAATATCTACGCGAACGGCAGTAGCAAACTGAACTATCGAGCCAGACGCCGACCAGCAACTACCTATCACTACGTGGAGTATGGTAGTGCGAACGACCTGATAAATTCCTGTGGATTTGTCACATGATTAATATTTCGTTATGATTATTCTTATTGATGAATAGAATAATTTTTACAATTATTCCTCAAAGAACACCGCTCTCGATCTTGACTATGATTCCGTAAGTTTTATATTAAATTCTACGCAATGGCTTCAGTACGAATTACGCTCTCGACGATCATTCTCGCGGAGCGTAACGTTCGCTCAAACGCGAACGATCATTCGAAACGATCCTTCTTTGCCGATCGATTACCGATAGTTTCACGATAGTTAGCCCAGAGGATAGTTAGCCTCGTAAAGCCAGGATTTTCAGTTGCCCATGAGCACAAGGAGGTCTTCCTGCGAGACTTGAAACGGAAGAACAATAGTAAGGTGCTATGGGAGAGAGCAAAAGTCAAAAATCCCATAGTTTACCGTTAGAAAATACAATTTTTATGGGGAAGCGAAGAGTCTCAAACTAAGAGCAAAAGAGTATCAATAAATTCGTAAGAGCGATCATTCGTCCTGCAAAGATCGTCTTCTCGCCCTGTGGGAATAAATCGTAGCGAGTGGCTTCACGGAAATTCCCATGGATAGGCCAAGCAAAATGGGAGGAATGGATATAGGAAGAAAGGAAAGTCAAAAAAAATAAAAGAAGGAGAAACATAGGAAAATCGAGATAAAAATACATAACGCGAGCCACTAGTAAGCAAAGCACAATCCAAGCTGGATTGGCTCTCGTCCCGTTTGAGAAGCGAGAAGCTACGAGCGGCGTGTTTATAGCCAAGTTTTCGAGTCGTATCGTAGTATCGTACCGGTACAGCTAGTACGAATACATACTAGTACAGCAGTGCGGCTCGACGTACTTTTGTTATGAGGATCATACGATATTCCAGTCAGTCCTGTGACTGAACAACGGGCACCGCTATACGCCGTACGAATCTTAATCGCAGCCGATCTGAACGTCGCTGGGTAATTGCCAGCTTAGCGATCATTATAAAGTGACGTCAGACGACCTAGAATCATCATTTCCAAAAGCGACACTCTTCATGATCCAATCGAATTTTTATTGGGCCAATAAATCCTTTGGTATTTTTTCGAGTCTTGCTATTAAACTACAGCATTTATTCTGGCTGCGTGAAATGATTCAATCGTTATAATAGTGTAAATGATGTTTAGTATAATAACGGTGTTTCCGGTTAGAATTTTCAGAATCTTTGATATTCCTTACGGTATTCGACATCATTCTAGAGCAAGGATCAACGAACGTCGTGTCCTCGCGTATATTAAGGAGGACAATTATTTACACGACCCGAATCATTGGCTCGATTCTCAGGATTCTGTTGCAGAACATCTCAGCCTTGGTAGACTCTTCGATCGCTGATTATCCTAATGACAGATACGTAGATACACGATCCTACAGCGCACCTGGATCATCCGAACTTCTTTCCGATTAGGAGATCATCTGCTAAATTTCAAATGACTAAAAGTTAACGACCTCGTGTAACGATTCCAACGGTTGATCTAAAGAATATATCTTAACAAATGGTTATAATAACGGTCCGCGTTCCCATGACAACGGAGCCATCCTCCTTAGTCGATGGTTTAAGCATCGGGGAAGGTGCTGGTCGTGCTCAGTCTTAGAGATCTCATGACGCTAATGACGAAGTCATGTGTCCGCCTATTGACGCTAACTGGATCGTCCAGGAGAGGTGGTGAAGATGATGAAGGTTGAGAAGGTGGTCAAGAAGTCCAGGAGGGTAGAGCGAGAGTGTATAAAATGAAGTGGAGGTACAAGGATACAATGGCTACATGGAGGATATATTCAGTGGATGATCGTGTTCCTCGAAGGTAAGAAAGATCTCGAGTATGAGAAGAGAGGATGGGGAGGTTCCTGATGCCGGAGGTGGTCAAGGGCTGCTTTCGAGCTGTGGAGATGATTTACCTCACAACTAACAATATCCCTTCTTAGGTACTGGCGGATTTATTAGTTCTCCCCTTGGACTGCGGGGAGGCAGCACCTCCAATACGAAAGCGGCGACGGCTAAGGCCCCGGGCTCAAACCCGGCACCTCATTACCCGATAATTTACTACGCGAGTAATTAACTGGGCACACAAACTCCATACGCATAAACCGGCATAGCCACGTACCCACGTACCCACGTA
>JARPRG010000305.1:486541-499023 GCA_031001745.1 Hartigia nigra
GAGAGAGAGAGAGAGAGAGAGAGAGAGAGTTACGTCGTATAATGTAAAAAATAATCTAGAGTATCGCTGCAATCGAAACGCAGCGATAGGATTCATTTGTTATTGGTCGCGTCCACGCTCCATAATGTCAAGCATAGTGGCATTCGAATGAAGGAATGTCTCTCGAGGATCTAAAGACGAAGAAGAAGGAGATAAGAAGAGAAGAAAGGAGAAGGACAGTTGGTAGCTCAAGAGGAGGAACTCGTGGATGAGAATGAGGATGACACTTCTCTTAGGTGATTTATACCCGTTCCTCGAGTGATCATCATCTCGTCCGTAGATCTACAGGATCTCTCCGGTGGGCGCGCAGGGTAGTTAGCAATGCGTCTGGGTTAAGGGAATAGAAATAGAACTAGAAATACATAATGGTAGTAGTATTGAAGTCGCTGGATGCTGGATGGAATGGAAAGGAGTTGGTTCAGCAAGGATATACCTAGTGAGAAAGAGATGGGTATGGATGGACCCTTAACCCGAATACACACCTAGCGCTCATTCGACTCACCAGGTCTCGAGTCTTCAGGACGTTCACAATCTTCAGATATACCTGAAGGAGGTCTCCTTCCTTCCTTCTTCTTCTTCTTCTTCTTCTTCTTCTTCATAGCTCTGGGACCCGCGTGATTAATCATTTTGGTTATTCAATATCTCACAGCTAATATGCCAGTCGTGATTCCTTTTTTCCTACCTCAAACTTCTCCCCCCCCCCCCGCCCGTCACTCTCTCTCTCTCTCTCTTCCTCTCTTCTGTACATATCCAACTCTCGTACCACTCTACCGATCACCTATCGCTAGTTAAGATTCACTGTCTTCCGTGCATAAATTTACATTCGCTATGAGACACTCGCATGCTTAATCGTTATCCCATCAGACACCCTCCTATGTACCTAAAGAGAATTCTAGGACAGGTGTCCGCTCCAGTGACGCTTTAACTTCTCCTCAATTGAAAACTATCCTGTCAGATGCTATGGTAAGTACCCAAAATTATAAATAAATAAAGTAGATACTCGTTGTTCCACGGTAGCTGAAAGTTATTGTTATTTAAACTGGAGGAATAATAACGGCGCTCTATGCCGTACGTATTGCGTTCAAAAGCGAACGTCAGCCAGAATGGCTTTTACCGTTTTGATAGGTACATTATAGCCGTGTAAATAGATACTTGGCTTTCGAGTATTACTACATGCATTAATGTTTTACCTAGTAACCTCAAGAGCCGAGTATCGTAAGGGCGCTCTTGTAACGATTCGTACAGAGTCCCATATATGCTAATAGTGTTTTTAAGTGACTCAGCTGACGTAATCCCGGTAATCAATAGTACATGTAAATACCAATACATAGAATACTGTATATATATAGTATAGTACGTGTGGTCGATCCTCATTCAATTTTAGTCGGTTCTGTAACGCGAGGACGATTGTTAATTTAGGGTAATCTATTCAGCGTTTGAGATACAGGTATCAGAATTTTGTAGCTGTCTAATTTATCCGTATGATTAATAGCATAGAATGGAGAGTCCAGAGATAGTATGAATTATAACAGTGGACTTACGAATACCGGTAATACCGCTGAGTGCTTCCAAGATTCTCCCTCCACGATCTCTACACCCTCCCAGCTGCTTTTTTTTTTGTTATTATTCTTAACTATTCTTTCTCCTTTTTTTAATCGCGTCTTATTCCTTCTTATTGCGATACTCGCGGCTGCCACGTCTTAGCGAAACTCTTTATCTACGGGAATATTCGAAATGCCTTCATCCTCAGATATCCTGTCGAACATTAATCACATTTCCATCTCGAAACTCCTGGAATGCTTCATCCAGTCAGGCACGAGTCTGCTCACGAAATTCTACGAGTTTATTCTATCCCCCTACTACTACCACTACCACTACTACTACTACTACTACTACTACTACATCCATATTTCCGGTAGTTCAGAATATTCGCGGGCGACTACAATAGCCAGGCGAAAAGTGAACACGTACATTCATATGTACCAAAGTCAAACTACACGTGCGTATAAACACGTATATGAGTAGGTGGAGTAGGTTGAGTAGGAATGGATGGTAAGAATAGTCTTTGAGTGGAAGGAGCAGCAGAATTTCTTGAGAGAGAATATGTATATGATATATATAGTATGAAGATGTGCCCTTGTGGAACCAAGAATCCTGATCAGGTCGGCAGAGTATAGTTGCGCCAACGCGGGGGTAAACAGACGAAATTATATCGAAGAAAAATTACCCCGAGATAATAGTGATTAATGATCGGCGAGAGGTTGTAGCAGTGTGCGTGTGATATTTATATGTGACGGTGTGTAAGCAAGGTTAGTTATACGTACGTGTACGTTAGTATCCGCCGGTAAAATATGATACTCAGTGAACTCCTGTCCATGGCCGGGACTGACCCGCCATCTCCCGGCCATTTCGACACGGACACTGATGGCGAAGTTAAGGAGAGGCCAGACAGCAATCTTCCCTAATTAACACATTAAGACTAATCAGAACCAGTTAGTTATTCCTGTTCAAGGGTCCCACTTGCCTAGATTTAACGTACCTCCTAAATTAATTCTAATTATTTCCATAGCCTCTTTTATCTCGCTACTCTGTGATCGATATGCTCGGCATATATGCTAGCCGCCATTTGTATTCTTACTCGATACTATATTCAATGGTATTTATTTATTCCGGCGGGAGATACTTCCGAGGTTCCCCTTGAAAGAGAAGGTGGAATAAGCGAGGGTGTCAAGAGGGAGGAAGGGAGGAAGGGAGAAACTAGATGTCTGGCAGAATGAGCAGAATGAGTAGAGAGTAGAGAGTGGAGCGAGTAAACAATGCCGAAGGTACGAAAGAAAGAAGAAACGAGAACTGAAGAAGATCACCGGCGAGATGTGACCCGAGATAGAGTCGAGGACTTATATTCGTCCGGGCCGTAGGGTGGGTATATATCTGCCTATGTAAAACACGTGCCCAGAAAATATTTAAACCAGTTTCCTCGCACCCTTCCCCGTGAATGAGGGGGTCAGAGGGATATCTACAAGGAGAATGGGTGTGTAAGAGGAGCAGAGAAAGAAAAGAGAGCAAAGGAGTGGGAGAGAGGGAGAGAATGAGAATAAGAGACATAATGCAAGCAAGCTCCGTTATTGTCATTGACGATGCACTCCAGCACGTACCGATACGTGCCAGATAGTCCTGCCTAGTATTCGGATATTCCTAGGCCATAAATGGCCGTACTTAGCCTACCATACTTATTTCTAAGCGATCTTGGCGACTTGATCGCGCGCGTTAACCTTTACGATCACTACGTACATACATCTACAGTTAAGGTATCTGAATTGAGGAAACGAGCCAATCTTCGAGCCTTTTATAAAGCTACGTGTCTTCTGTAGAAGAGAATTACATGTCTATCGATGGTGCATGGATAATCAGTCCTGACAGGAGTAATTATATTTTCACCAAATTATTCTAATAGTAAATTAATTTTTTCGTCCACTATACGCACTTTGTCATTAATTCATCATCTTATTATTTCCGTATAACCAATCGAGTTTATTATTCTCGCCATAATATACTTTTTCCCGCGTAATTTGCTTCTGCGTAAAAAAGTCAATATTACCTGAAAATGAAGTGACGGGATCTTGTTAAATGTATGAAATAATTTTGAGAATTTCGAAAACCGTAATAAGAAAAATAGAGAAAATAGTATTTGTCTCGTAGAACGATTGAAATGAGGTTCGCGTGGGTAGGAGTCTAGTCGCTTGATTCTCGTTGTCGGTGGAGGTGGCGCCATCTCTGGGCAGCGCCACGTATCACACGAGCAGCATTAGCTAGTGTAAACTTCACGTGTCTCATGCCAATACGACATTATCGCGTCGCGTTTAGCTAGGAATAAATCATCAGATCGATGACACGCAGAGAATATCGTTACTCGTTCGCTTGTGAAAATGAAATACTGGATCATCGCGATATCTCGAGCATTGAAACGTTATAGACATTGAAAATGTCCATCTCCGATCGAAGGAAGGGATACGATGCAGTTTTCCATGACGTCCTTATCGTTACCTGCGGAACATCGTGTGAGAAAGAACGGAACAACGAAGCAGAGTTTTCGTGCTGGTACGAATTTTCATGTCCCGCATGTTAAATCGCGTGTTACTACTAAATATTTTGACACGGTGAAAGGCGTCGCGAATTTATCTTCTACTCAACGTAACGCTAAACACAATGATATATTTAACCGACACGACATGCTGCTGACAGGGTTCAAATAATTTTACGCAATTAAACCGTGTCGCGTTACGTGCTCACTCACGGATACACTCTCTTTTTCTTAACTATTCTAGTGTGCTTAATCCCTACAATATATTAGAGCATTTTACGTAGATGATGTCTCATCCGAAAAGCGAACGGGCCTCGTTAATGGCGACGTCGCGACCAAATAAATATTTGACGCCACTCTGACAGTCTTGAGAGGTTCATTACGCCGGATTACCCGTCTCATATCGACGCCTTAGAATTCACTTGGCGCGATATGAATCACGCTCTTCAGTCCACTCCCTTCTATAACTCCAGCAAGATGAATTAGTTTCGCCATACCTCTTAAGAGAGTCCTTCATTCCTTTCTTATATTTTTTGTTTTAGAAGTCTCGAAGGATGTCAAAGGAAGTAAGACCAGGACGAGTCTTCAAGACGTCGATAAGGTCTGTAAATATTGAAAATCCATACATATTTATGAAATAAGAAGTTAAATGATAATTTTACATCTGTACGAGTACTTCTAGTCTCCGTAGGGTAGAACGATAACAAACAATGGCTGAGATTCTTTGGGACAGCTTTGCTGGCTCAGGATTTCTTTACCTGAAATAATTTTAATGAATCGTCAGACGGAGAGCCTCAATAATGTTTATTGTCACAGAATAAAATGTAGAAAAAGTAGACTGGAGGTAATTGTACGTGTGTATGTATAGCGAGAGAGAACAAGGAACTTTCGAATTTTATTCTGGCTAAAATTAGCATCCTCGCGACTCTCTATAATATGAGAACGCTGTCGAGGTAATAGGCATTTAAGGCTTAATGTATGCATTGAAAACTATTAGGTATTCAAATACACAGATTGCATTACGCTACACTATAATACCCTGCTTCCTCCGGTAGGTAACTTCGACGAAATTGCCACTATTATTCTTATTATATTTTATTTATTAGCCACGCCGTCCTTAATCCACCTTAATAGGTTTCGATATTGCCAGCGTAGGTAGACCTGTAGAATCCTAGAACCGTAGAAGTAGGCACGGTTAACCAAAAGTTCTTCCTTCCGGAGAGTCACGAGAATTTCGAAGTTTTCGTTCGATTTGAGAGATTCAATAATGCTTCCATTATCGATTCTAGTTCTTATCGTATAGAGTGTTCGATATAAAGGTAGTATTGGACGAACGATGCTATTATAGAAGACAGCCATAGTTAATACCTTGATAGAAAAGAAATTGTCTCGCCTCATTAACACCATTTTTTCCCTCTACACTTTATTCTCTTTCCGCGTGGCTACCAATTATCTTTTTTATATTATTATTCCTTGCTCCTTCTTTTTGACTGGTCACGTCACTCGACGTCAAGCCCGGATAAATAGGAACCCGGCGAACGGAACCGTGTCTATTGTTTTCAGAACGCCCTATACTTTCTCCAGCATTCGCCTTTTGAATAGTAAGTCAAGATTTCTCAAAAAGTTCATTTTAACGTGCACGTAGTCATCCTGACATCTATTCATCATATGAGCCACGTATCCTACATACTTATACCTTATGCACAGAAGTTCTCAGTTCCTTCTCCAAAGCTTTCTTTCTCTTCATTTGATTCAGGACCCGATCAGTTAACTTCGTCGACTTACAAATTGGCCTTGGACGGTTCTTGTTGCAGCGGCAATTAATTTCGCGAAGTTTTGCCAGGCTAATCCGCAACGGCGGCCGCGTAGGCAGCCGAGCTGCAGCCAGTGAGGTAGGCAAGCAGGCAGGCAAGCAGAGGCTGCCTGGAATTCCTGAAAGCGAAAACCGATCGGATCTGGCCTTTCTGGTCCATTCCGCTCTTTCCTGCTGGACGGCAATCTAATTAATAACGGATCGGCGCCTGATCCCCTTTTCTCCCTGTTGGCTCTTTCCCTATCTCTCTCCTTCTTTCTCGTTTTTATCCTCCACCCTGCAGCATCTATACCAATGTAGCCACACTGGACCACGATCGAGCCCTGGGTACCAGATTTAAATTGAAACGTTCGAAACAAAGGAAGTACCCGCACGAAATTAAACAACGCAATATCTCGGGGCTACAAAGGAACCTTCACACCCGATTAGGCACCCGGTCCACATCGTGGCATACAACAGAAGGGACTCGAAAGCCCAGACGATCTCCCATCCTCCGTCCGATCGGTAACGCCGGAATGTCTAATAACGAAGGTCCCACTTCTACTGCTCGATATCCTTTGCAAACACCGAACGGAACCCTCGAGGTATTTTCTTGATCGATACCGACCAATCATTTGAATCTACTGATTTTGTTATCCTCCTTCTGAGGTTAGCCCAGGCTCAACTATCTACCAGATAAAATCTTATCTCGTAGCGAAATTCACTCAATTTTTCTATGTACTTCTATAGACTGATTTTTACGTTGCCTCTTTTTTATCTTATTCATCTTATTCGTCTGATACGTATTATTCAGAAGCAAAGTGATATTCTCACACTGTGGGAGCGGGGTAACGGGAGAAGGACGAATCCTACGAATGGGTAGATAGGATAACGGGAGGGCAGCCAGGATGTAGGCAATTATACTGTTTAATGATCGGATAGACGAACGGACGCACTGTTATGGTAGACACGTTATTCCGCCTGTGTTCCCAGCCAATAGTTATACCGTTTCTTGCTACGGATCGTAGCTCTTACCTCTGATTATACGTAAAATTTCACAAGAATTCATTGTGTTTGGAATTGTATATTCTCTCGTTTCCTTCTTTTTTCCTTTTTCTTCTTGCTCGATATCTTTACCTCGTTCCACGCTAACGATACCTCTCTCACTGCGAAGGGGCACTGTTTCGTGCCACCCGGTATATGAATTGAGAAATGCTGACTCTGGCCTCGTTCTTGGATCTTCGGGAAGGGTAGCGGACTCCTCTTCCTACCCTCTAGCAGAACACGAGTGAGGGTGAGTTTTTAATCCGGAAAACCACCCCGTGGAATCGCTCCGTTTTTAAATTAAAGAAATAAAGGAAGAGATCTCAGCCCCTGTCTCGCTGCTGCAGAAGAAACGCCGCCACCACCACCACCTACCACCTTCCTACCTATCCCACCCTCATAATACCGGGTAGCAGGTCCCGTGGAGAAGTCCTAGTGGGAACTCATTTGCACTTAAAAAAATGACGAGCGATAAAACTAACGGGCGAACCGAGGGAATTAATGACAGAAGGAAAGTATATATAGGTTTTCTACCAAAGAAGTTCTTCAGTATTCTTGCTACTCGAGAGACTCTCGCGCTCTGTTTACAAGGAACTTCAAGGGAGTCCAATGTAATAGGTACACTTTTAGCAGGCATTTTTCCTCGACCGGGGCGAGAACAGTTAACAAATGAACGCTGGCTTTATCGGGCGGAAGTGATTTTGATTTGATGAGTTCTTATTTAAATCTTAACGCCCGCTCGTAACAACCCCGCCACCAGTTTCTTTAATTGGATTTTTAATTGGTACGATTCGCGCTACATTTATCCCTCAACCTCCATCCGTTTTTCATCGCCCCAGTATTAACGCCCGAGCTCTATGCTATTATTCCTCAACAGTAACCACCCTAAGACCCCTACAGATTGTTAAATCCGTAAATTCTCATTAAGAAAACCTTTTACGGATTTATTCTTAGGACTTGTACGTATTTAGATAGAGGACTTTTATAAAACTTCCTACAGCTTCGTTCACACTGACGTGCCGTAAAACAAACAAAAAATGCTTCTATCTCTCTTATAGCCTCGAGAGACTTTTTCGAAAATCCACAACCCTCTCGACGCAGAGGGTTGCGTCAACGCAATTGCAGAAACTCGAGAACCCTCCGAAACTATAATAATCGCAATGATAATCCGACTGGAGCCAATTTGAATATGAATCCGAGTATGAACAATGTCATCGGGTTGGTTTATACGTGCCATATCTCCCCCGGATCGCGAATCCAGACTGCTAACTGCCACAGCCCACTGTCCCGACTGTTAGTTAGTTAACTAGCCCGCCAGGCTGGCAGTCACGTAGCGAGCATTCGAATCCGGAACTCTCATCAGAATCAGCGCTCGCTACGTTTAACCCGATAATTAAACTCATCCTCCTTTCCAGCCCTCTTTCACTCGACACTGTCGAGGACCCCCAATTTTCATGGGCAACACCCCTATTCTCGCCAGACCTCGCGTCCACGGGGGAAATCGTGCAGTCCGAAATTTACATTCGAAGCTCAATGAACCAGGACCAGCTCAGAATTCCAGAAACAGATCTGGGCATAAGTAGTAAGATCAACCAGTCTTTGAGTAAGAGGGTAGCGATAGGCTAATGTGTCTCCCGGAGGAGATGGACGATCAGGGGATGGTAGGGGGTAGTCAGGAGGATCGTATAAAGGGTCGCGTGGCTGAGAAACATTCACCAAGTGGATGTTAGGTTGGCAGCAGTGGCGATAGTGGTGACTGGCCCGAACAATTACAGTCGAATAAAAACAAATAAAAGCAGAAAAGAATAGTGCGCGCCAAGAAAGGAGTTGATGGGCAAGGGGATGGCGAGGTGAAGTAAAAAAAAAAAGGTAGGGGCTGTAAGATGGCGGGTCAGGAAGGATTCCGTCGGCTCGTACTGTGCATGACGGAGAAAAACAAGGCTAGACCAAAATAATGGTAGATCTATCGTAGAAGATAGTTGCCAGGGGTAATGGGGAACTGTTTAAAAATAGACAGAGCTCTGATTCCGTGACTATCACCGTTTGAGCTTACATGCTTTATGTGTTCTTATGTATGTCCTCACCCGTGCACCACCCGCCTCCACCCACTCAACCTCCTCAGCCTCCTCCAATACATTATCACAAGTAATTGCCCTCTGTGTTGCATATGTATACCGAAACTTCCTATAAGTTCGAGTCGATCCCGCGTCTTGATATGTTCCACACACTGTTTTCTACGTGCTTCGAATCAAACTCCGATGACAGCATTCAGTTTCTGAGATGTCACGGAGGACTTTCTTCGAGATCCACCTGGTACCGTTAGGGTAACTTTTCGACAATCTAACGTTCACTGCTCTCGCGTTATTTCAAAAATCTCCATATTTTTTGCGTGTCACACGTATCGCTACTCGACTATCCTCTACGTATGATGTTTTGAATTTGCCTATAGATATCGATGTCCTTTAACGACGTCAGTATTTCTTAACCGTTCTCCAAGCATAATATTTTTCAATCTATTGGGGATACCAAAATGGTGCCTGGAGAACCTGGTATGCCAGTGGTCCTTGTTAAAGGGTGCGAGATACAGGTAGCTGCATCTATTGGCTAAAGGCTGAACTATCCAGCCACTACCAACCCCTCCAGGGTTGGCCAGTGTCCAGAGCTTATAGGGGCATCCCACCCTACTGGACTGGCTATCATAGTTTATGATTTCGAGATCTTTTTCTTGCTATTTTTTTTGCTCTCCTTCCTTGGAAGAGTCCATCCCTTCGCAGTTCACCCTTAGCCCTTAGCCCCTCCGCCCGTTCCGCCTGTCGAGAAGAGCTTGCGCGCGACTACTACGTTGAGTAACGGAGCGAGTCCTAGTTAGTATGCATAGTGCGGGAGTTCTCCCGGAATGAAATGTCAACCCGAGACTCGTCATGCTTTCCTCCTGCTTTTCCGACTGGCTCCTTTCTACCCTCTGCACCTCCCCGCGCTGCACGCGAGGACGCGTGCACATACGCCCCTAGTACCGGCTATGTAACCTTTCTAGACATGCACGTAAAGCCTCGTGCCGATCAAGCCACCCCATTCTTGCCCTTTGTTCCGCACGACGTTTGTCCTCTTCTCCTCCACCCTTAAAGTAGCCACCTTCGTTTAGGAACGCTCAATGTTTTCTTTAGGAATCCCCGCTTGCGCGGTATATGGAATACATGAGCGGATCCTCGTGATCATCACATGGGTCAGGTCAATATTTAATAGGACGCAGAACGATATGGTATCAGCATTGTATTATTAGTGGAGCAATTAAGGTCGAACGGGGGTTTGAAACGCGAATGGCCTCCGGCCCGGAAGGGGTGAGATCTCGGCTGTGAGTACTCACGCATCAGAGGGTTAACACCACCGGAGAGTGAGCAAGAGATTGGGACGTCGAGGGGGTCGAGGGGTGGAAAAGTGAATCGGTTGGTTAACAATGCTAATATATCCAACGAGTATAACCCCTTTTGCGCCAATCTCGTTGCCAGTCGAATCACTTTGTCTTCGAGTCAAAGGGGTGGCCCCGAAGGTTTCGCCGCGAGATATCTCCGTCTCGTGATCCTACGAGGGTTGAAGCACCACGAGTCAAGCCAATTAAAGCTCATTCATACCCTTGCTAATTATCCGACCTCTCCCTATGCTTCTGGCTATGTCGAAGCTCTTTATCAAAATTCCCTGGGAACGTCAACCCTTATATTTCCAGAAGGGCTATCGGACTTTGCCGATTTCTCCTCGGGGTGTACGAGTATCGCTGATAATTCGTCCAATCAGCACCCAGCGGTGGCTCGTTAGTCGTTTGTTTCGAGATAATGCTGCGTCCACATCGTCGAACGGTCCATGATTGAGCAGCCTCGTCTGACGGCGATCAGATCACGATTAGAAAATCGTCGTGAAAGCGGCGACAATGCCGACGCCGCGTGTTTCCAACGTCCGAGGAATATTTTCTCCAATGGATGTGAAGTTGTTGAACTTTGCTGAAGGTGAGGACGAACGAGGAGAGGAGATTCCAGGAGGAAAGATAGACCAGGGTCAGAGGACGATGATTCTCTAGGGTGATAGAAGATCTTTGCATAGGAAGCATAATCCCGAAGGCTCCTTTATGAATCTCCCTTACGCGTCTTGGACGTTCGTGCCAAATGCATGGAGATCTTGAAGAGCGCGTAAAATGGAGGCTGTGTGTGCGTCTTGACGAGATCTCCAAATATATATCTGGCCATTCCCTATAGCCGGGCTTTGCCCGCACCCCTACCTCTAGGGGTCACAGTCATGGCCCTGGTGCTGGCGAAGGAGAGGACAAGATAAATTCAAATCCGGGACTCCGAGTCCTGAACCGCAAATCACGTTCTATTCCTATATATATATAAAGGATCATCCCTCTTCGATGCTGACCAACCACCCTCAACGCCCTCCCTCCTCTCCTTCATTTTACCCTTAGATTCCTTCTCCTTGACTATTCGAATACAACCAGCATCCTTACACCCTTACACCCTTACACCCATAGCTGTCACCCCGTTACTTATCCAATGTCCATTCAAATGCTCTACCATCCTCCAGGATGGCGTTTCAGCGTGCTGCAGAAGGACCAATTACTCTTCTCACTCTACGCAGGCTTATCGTTATCGTTTCGTATCAATTGATTTTCTAGACGCTACCCCCTCCAGCCTTATTATATTTATTTCGTCTCGATTTCTCTGGATTCATGGGTGTCTTGATATCCACATTATCCATACGTGCTGCTGGTATCCGTAAGTGGACTTTGTGGTGCGCGGCAAACGCGAATGGGAAACATTCCGACAAGAATTATGTGCATATCACGTATGTAACGTACGAATACGTCAGACAGATTCAGAATAAATAATTTCGCCGTCCACGTCAGAATGGAAAATCACCCCGTGGTAAAACTCGGCATCGCATCGGTAAACACGTAAACACGTATGTAAATGGATACCTGCATTACATACAACCGGCAATTCCTTTTCTTAGATTTAGCACGAACGAAATCCCATCCTCGGCAAATCTAATTTCGACAAATTTTCACTCGACCGATACTTCCCCACTTTAACCTTCCTATATATATATTTATATACACACAGACAACATTACGTACCGCGTGATACGAGACAAAGATTTTTCACGAAAATTCCTTCTTCCTCTGATTCCATGAAAAATCCCAGAAAATTGACGTTTAGCAAGTCGATCGAGGAATATACATATATGCGCACGACAATTTTTCCCTCTTAACATTCTCCCAGGTGAATAACAAAAAAGATTATCTGTCCGAGAGATCAGACTGTCCCACGTTGCTACGTACGATAACTCATCACGTAGAGATAACAGAGCGCGGACGTTAGCGCGCATCTCGATATTTTTCACCGAGTCTCCCACTATTGTAATATCTCCGCCGAAGGACGTCCGGATGATATGGTACACCTTGTATAGGTAGAGCGAAGGTATCGGAATCCTCTAGGCATGGGGTTGAGTTGGCCGGGGTGACAGGGGTGACAGGGG
>JARPRG010000305.1:533063-564979 GCA_031001745.1 Hartigia nigra
CAAGGCCTAAGAATCTATTACGCAGTAACGATGGTAACGATATCAATTGTTTATAATAATAATAATAATAATAATAAAGACGACAATTATACAATCGCAGTTATAGTCTTTGTCAGCCCATTTTCACACTTTCACATCTTCGCATTCAATATCTTTGTGACTTGAGATATCGACGCAATAATGTACAATATATATTATCTTTGGTTTACGTAAATTCTCCATCTTCGACGTCACGTCAATCTTAGCGATTAACGATGTAATAATTGATTGGGTAACTAGGATCAAATTATTGCAAGGATTTTTATCAAATCTCATCGCCGTCTTCCTTCCGTGTCATTTAGTTCGTTACGTCACTCGAGAATTTTTTAATTAAAATGCATTAATCCGTATCTACCGCGCTTATCCCATCTCTAGGCAGTGTGTGATTTCTCAGTGGACTTAATATCGATTCTTAAGATCATCTTTTCTCCGTTTTCTTTTGTCTACGACAAACATGAGGGGGTACGGCACTCCAATTTACTTAAAATTATCTTATCTTATTATTTATTAATTAATCATCCGAATAAAACAAGAGCTAAAAATCTGGGAATTCGATAACGTAGTTAAATCTTTTCTTTCATTCATGGACAATCAGCCTACACCAATCGGTCGTTCCGTGTCGCTTCATAATTAATAATTAAAATTATCCTAATTCATAATTAATATGATATGCCCTAATTAACCAGCGTGCGATCTTACCGCACCCAATTCTTCCCAATCAGATTAAATCGGACTATTCACAGTAATACGCTCCTTTACAGTAAGAATACTAATAATAATTCATTAACAACTATCGATCCTATCAATCGCGATTAATAATCTCTCAATTGCGACAACATCCAATTTTGGATTTTTCATTTCAATAATCTAATAATGATCACCTACCGCGTCGTATCGTATCAGAAAATCCAATTCCTCGTCTGATAGTCTCACGTATTTAGTCGGCAGTTTAAGAGTTTTCGCAGTGTCGAAAAATCGAAAGATTCACTCGGGAAAGTAACCTGAGCTAACTTGGGCCATTTTGACTCCTATAATGGATCATTACAATTAAACAGGTATCGTAGATCTCACCAAGATCCTCCCCGTGATCTTTCTCATTTCTTGATTCTCCGTCATCGTGACGCAATGGCACGTGGATTTGGTGGTGATTTGGAAAAACTGAAAAATCGCGAGCCTCTGCCTCAACTTCGGATGCAGCAGCCGCGCTGCTTTGGTAATCATGCGGCCAGCAGATTTTTTATATTTTTTGGAGTATTATCCTCATTGAGGTGTTTGGTCGTGTAACGCAACGCGTTCAGAAGTCCTTCGCTGTTGCAGGGAGGTTGGTCCTTTAATAGTTTAACGCATCCTTTCACCTAAACAATTTATAAATGAAAGAATAACAGCCGATCTTACGTCGTACTACTGAAAAAAAAGAGCATAATAATACTTACGTCAACATTAGACCCTTTAACGAAGACGCCCTGAGGATGCACATGGTCGTAGAGAATAACCAGGCCCACCATCACTCTAAGAACGAATAGCTGGGTCTCCTCCCGTTGAAATTGGGCCAGCAGATTCCTGAAAGGGACTCTCGTGAAGCTTTCCCGTAGGATTTTTGGATCTACAGATATTACTCACGGATTCTCGAGCATCCTCAAGCAGACCTTGGCCATGGTACCCAGAGTCTCCGTTATGTTCTCCCTAGGGATGTCCTCGTTCTAGGAATAAATTAGACGATACCGAAAACTGGATGAGCACTTGAGAAAAGTAAAAAAATACTTTGAGATCACGAGTCCTTACGTCCATCAGGAATGTTATTGTCGCATGACTCAATACGCGTAGCATTGGCGTAGCATGTGCGTAGAACAAGGACATCCTATTGGCCAATTCGTTACCAACGACAAGATCTCTTTCGGAATTGTCCTGCTGAGAGAGTGAGGCCCTTGTTAAGGTCCTGCGATAATAACTAAAGTCATTTTGTATGGCAGGTGTCTTCATCTTGTGCTCATCGAACTTCAAAACGAATTCGAGAATTTCTGCAAGTTGCTTCACCAGGGCTTGTTGCGTTTCCAAGTGCTGAGTTGGCGACAGATTACCGGAGCATAGTTGACCCAGGATCTTGGGCACGACGCCCTCTGGATCAGGGAATAAAGTAATTTCGAAAAATGACACTCAAACATTGATCGATCAAAGAACGTACCCAATTCTAGAGAGAATTCGTAGAATCTTTTGAGTTTGGCAACGAGTGGCGCTACCGTTAGATACGCTTTTCTTTGACATTCCTCCGTAGGCGCCGAAATGGCTTCTCGAATTTCCTTTCCAGCCCCCTTGTAGCACTGAATTTCTTCTAAAATGGATTCTGAATTTTTCAGCACCCTTTGGACAGCCTCGAAAGTCTCCCTCTCTATGTCGGATGGTTGTGCGTCTGTTAACAAAAAAAAACAAGACATTGCGTTAGTTTTATTGAAAGAATTATTGGTTACGATCGTTAACGAGAATTTGTATACTCACTTTCGAAATCCAAAAAAACATCGTATTTCTGCGGGGTGCAACACGTGGACTCGTCCCGAGCCAAGAGACTCAGAAGTTTTCCCATCCTTGACTACTAATCTTGAACCAATTACCAGTCTAGTTTCTGAATGGCATCTGAAATTAAACGTTTTAACGATAAGAAGTATTCTAAAAAAAAAGACCCACCTTTTTTTGGACCAATCAACGACATTAAAAACTTTCATAGGATTCTCTTTCACGTAATAGCCCGCTAGTTTTCATTATCCTTCCCTTATTTTAGCTAGAGCATAAAAATGTACCGGGAATTTAAGTAAATACAAAGAATCGAGAACATTAAATCTTTTATTGCCGAATAGAAGCTGCTGACTTCACCTGGAAGTCCCCCCGTAGCTTTTGATATTAATTCTACGAAGTCAAGAATAACCGTAATATCAAATCTTAATTATCAGGAGCTACTATCTCGTGCGCATAACTGTCAAACCTAATTAATACTGAGAAAACGCAGATTACTTTCTGCAGGCTTTCTACACCGATATATATTGCCAGGCGAATAAAACGAAAAAAAAGACTATATATTAATTAATCAAACAGACGATACGACGAACGACACAAGTTTCATTGAAAATAAAATTGCAAATAGTTTCACTGGAGCGATAAATTGGAGTCACTAGAAATCCAACAATGGCACAAAATCACAGTCTACTTCGATTTCCAATAATGAAATTGACAATCCCCGTCCGAGAATCTTCTGCATCTTACCGCGAATGCTGTCGCAGTATACACGGTGTGCATAGTAACTGCGATCAAAACCGATCAGTAATCAATGAGAGAACTTTAATTCACAACGGAGCCATGATCGGAGGGTTAGTTTCCTGGCACTTCCTTATTTGGTCAACAAACGTCGTCACGTTAGAGAAAATCAATGGATAGTAGTTGGTCTACCCCCCAGGCAGATGGCGCGGCGGCGCAAGGGCGCTGAGAATTCGAATATTCGAGTTAAGGGAGGGAAAGCAGAAACCGTTTACCTAAAATTAGAAGTTAAAATTAGAATTTCGATGCTTTCACAGAAAACTTGTCTCATGCTGTGAATTCTCCTGCCGATGATCCAACAGCCATAACGTGTCTGTGCGTTGTTATATTGCTACTCAGTATATGGGGCACTCGCAAATAATAATCAAAATGAATAACTAAATACTGCGACGAGATTTTTGCACCTCGTCTCAGGCGCGATTGGATAATCGTCGGAAATTGTGGGCGAGGATAATCATCACCCATTAAAGCCTTTTTGTGCTTCAATTCCAGCAAATCAATTGAGACCCCATTGCCCTTCGCCTGGGATCATTAGGTAACCGAGCGGCCTAACCAGCCTGACTATCATGTGGATGACTATATTAAAGGAGTCACACAGGACAGACTATCCAATAGTCGTGAAAAAATAAATACAAAATAACGAACTACCGAATGAGTAACTTTTATTAGTCAGTATGATCGATCAGGAGGAGTCTTTCTATAGTATAGTACACTATGTTCTAATAAAAGAAGTAGTCAAAGTGTGACGGCACGTATCATTATATTATTATTATACGTACGTATAAGTGTATACAGTAGGTTGATGCGACGACCGTGAACGTAGCCAATGCGCAATGGTCAAGCCGTTTAAACGTGTCTGCTTTGTATATGGCGTGTTTTCCTCGGTCTATATTTGGTCATGTCCTCGTTGCGCTCGCCTAAATTAATTAAAAAAGGCTTCCCCGTGATTAAGTCAACCTAGTGTACCACCCTGTAAAGTATTAACTTCTTAAAAAGGATTGCGTGTAAGCCTTAAATTTTGGTCTATTCGCCTGACGCAGCCTGATACATAGATCCTACAGTATTGCGTGTGCTCGGTATAACGGATTTTTCAAACTGGCCTACTTCTCGCAAATACTTCGATACTTGCGGTCTTTCTCTGGAACTCGAGAAATTACAAGAGCAAATGTAACAAACTTTCAATAAATCCCAGAAATATTCTCATTAACAAGCCTCCACAGTTTACTCTAGAACGGTAACGCGACATTGTTGTACGTACGTGCAGTTAAAATGTATCTGACGTCTCTGGTGACGCCATCTCACCGTTCTAGGGTTAAGATAGAGTTGAAAGCCTGAGAAACACCTTTTTTGGATAATACTAAATGATTACCAAAAGGATACCAAAGGAATTTCTTTATCGGTAACCACTGCTTGACGTCATCCTCCAAGTCAGACATGCCATACAAAAAGTACACGTGTGTAGAGAATACAAAGATCATATCCAGCAGGAACAAAATGTTTACTGCACTCGATGTGTGTAGTTGCATCGAGTAGGCTAGTTTAAATTTCTACGGATAAAACGATCGCTCACGATTTCCCAATGGGGATCGAATATCGAGTGGTGGCATTTAATGGTTTTCTGGGATGCCTACGCCATTGGACGAGCCAGGAGGGATATCGTCATATCCCGGACGAATGGTGGAAACCTCCGAGTGAAGCCCCCGCAACCTCCCAAAGCCTTGGCTCTTCAGCTGCAACTACTATTCTGGTACAGTCTACTATGTGGCCAAGTACATAGGATCACATATGTGCTGTATTTTAAAAGAATCTACGAATATTGGGAAAATTCTAACAGACGCTATAATCTCCCTTCTTTTAGTATCAATACCTCGGTGCAGGGGTACCACTATTCTGACAAATAAAAAAGACATTTTTTCTTTATCAAAATACAAAGTTTCAGCGAGCTGGTTAACAGGGAAAGGAAGCGCCGTGTGTGGTTTGGCTTTCTCACACGTGCAGTGCCTTGTATGCACATGTCCTCTCACTCTCTCTTTCTCACACACTCACTTACTCTATCCCTTTCTCTCCCCCTTGTTCTCTCTCTCTCTCTTTTTACTGACCCTATATCCGCCTTTCAGTCTGACGTTTCCGCATGGCGGATCCTGTGCGTTAACGGCTGTATAATTGAATGCTTAGCGAATGAGCTAATTCCTCGGAAATACTGCTTTTCTCTTAGCCATGAAAATCGATTATTGCACCAATTTCCAGGGCTACTGGTATTTTTGGTTTAGCGATCGATCGAGTATGTGGGTTCGCCACCAAATGTATACATATGTGCAGTCCGGAAGAACGAGCAGCTACGGTTTCCCTTCGTAATTTCGCAAACGAGCAAACGACCTAGTTGTTAATTGGTCGGCAAGATAACGCTCTGATTACCAACCACAGTATCTTTAATTAAAAAAAAAAAAGTGTTCGGTGGTCGGCAAGCACGTTTTAAAAAAAGACTGGCTTTTAATGCTCGAAGAAAAAAAAAGAAAGAGTAAAAGGCCAGATACGCGTTAATACTTTATATACATAATGCAGAAGAGTGGCGGCTCATGAAAACCGAGATGAGTCGCTTAGTTTCGCATTGACGGGTTCCCATGTGAAACCGCAGTTTCCTTGGTCGCGTGATAAAAAGCAATCGCATCTCCAAAGCGTCTTGCGCAACACTGGAAAGTTCTATTAGTCTTTCAGTTTCTTTTGTTTCCTTGAGATCCTTGTACGAGGTTTTACCTACGTCGCGAGTGTCGAAGACTGTACTGCGAAATAAATTGAAAATTCCGAAACTGTCTGTGCCTGAAGAAAGCAGGACGCCTGAGGCCAAAGTCACCCTCGTGGTACCGACGCTGGCGTCGACGTCTCGACGCGTTTCAATATGTATATCCCACACACTGATACAGATGAACGCACACTTACGCCGAGTTAATCGGCAGTTTATTTACCTTAGAAGAAACGATGAGAGCGACCCTGAGAGACGTACATGAGTCACGTATTGAGTTCGCAAGTAGTCCCCAAGTGCGAAAGGCCCAAAATAGTCCAAGTATCCCCTTCTATTTTGCGAGTCCACTGATATCACCCACGAGAGAGGGGAGAGAGGAATTTAATTGAAATTGTATACGCGTATCACTAAATCGGTAAAAGGGATCAACTTTCACAGAAGGCAATCGACGGAACCGTATAAGCGTACACAAAAGTCCCGATAGCGCTATCGCGAATACACTCGCGATAAGACAATTCTCCTGTGTCCAAAGCTGACTGTACGTACACTGATTATGTTTCTTTCTATACACTGATAGTAGAAAATCACTGAAAAAACTGATGAAGAAATAATCGGTGGGGTCCGACGAAAAGAACCCCTTGAACAATAAAATTCAGCACTGACGTCGCTCTTGTCAAAAGCGACAGCAGTCTGATATGATGGCGCAGCGCACCGTGACAATTTCGTTGTGAACTCCAGTACGTCTGGGCCCCTTCTACGAAGTCAGCTGATTCCCCACTGCCAGTTGAGCCGCTCTAAAGGTCCCCCCCCTCATACGCTAGTTATATAGGGTACGGAACGGTACAGAATTTACCCCTTTGATATTAGTGAAAGAGAGGGAAGGAAGGATTTTAGGTTCCTAGATAACCGGTCCATTGCTGGATTATAACGAAAAAAAACTGGACCCTGGACCACTTGAAAAAGAAGAGGATGTTCGTACTTAATGAATACACCCATTAAAAAAAAATCCTAGTTTTCCTTCAGATTCCATCCTTGGATCTTGTCTTACTGTTATTTTTGTCTGTGAAGCTTCCTTCATCTTTCCTCTGTCGCGATTCTACCTGATGACTCTTTCTCTTGAATGGTGCAATGACTCTCTGGACTGTACGTGGCGCAAGTGTACTCTAGCCAAATACACGTGTCTGGTGCATCAGGTGGCTCTGTGTGCGAAAGCCTGAATTCATTATTCACGTGGACTTCGGTTTTTCAATTCACTCAATGACAAAGTTCTTGTCACGGTACAGAGAAATGTAGATACGACAGCACTAACTCTTACCTATATCTGGTATCGACAGAACAATAGACTACTAAATATTTTTAATTTTCGATATCCAACAAACAGGAGGTACGTCATAGCTAATATTATTGGCCTCAAACAGAACTTCTATTCTGAATAGATAAAGTTCCATGGATCCGTGTTACTGTACAGGTGAAGTCTCCTGAATCATTTTACTGACATTAGATGAACAGTGGTATATAGCCGAGTCGTAATTCGAGACGAGACGTGCTTCTTTGTTGAAAACAATATTAAGTTCTGTAGAAGCGAACTTCCTACAAGTACTTGTACGTAGTACCGACACATTGTTCTCGTGCTATGTACAATTTGTACGAGGCCGCTACGCATGACTTAGAATTAACTTATATTAAATGCAGCTAATAATATTCTGGACGCGTCTCTTATATCCGACTGGATTGTTGGCGAACCAAGCTTCTGGATATTTTAAAGATTCTTCGGTCGTTATATACTTCGTTGCGAGATCTTCTTTGCCGACGCACGTTTTTACTGCTAAGTATTATCCGTTGGTAAATCATTCATAGATCCGATAGATCGACACACGATATTTCTCGCATGGTATATTTTCTGAAGGACGATATAAAGGTGGAACTTACCATTGTCCATTAATAATTAATTCTCGTTGATGAAAAATTTAATCATAGTAATGAATCCGACCATTAGATGACAGATAAAACATAATGATGTAAAAGTCCAATGATTTACAAAGAAACAACACTTTGCCACGTGAAAGAACTCCGAAGAAGTGCCTAATGACTGGTTGTCTTATCATAATAAACATGTCGCAATTTCCAAGAATATCTGGATATAATTACTTGTACAATCCAAGGACTCTTCGGTGGATTCTCCTTTGTATTCCGCATAACCGACGGTGCCAGTAAATTAATGTTCGCAGGACGGTCCTCTGCCTCCGTCAGAGGCGGCGCGCGTGTTTGCACACGTGTCCCGCGACGCCGAAGTAAATTCACTAATTACCTATCGCCAATTGTACACACGTCAGCGCATTCTATGAGATTGACTAAGTTCCTCCCGCTGTCTCCGCAGTCCCATTAACACAAGTGGTCGTATCCCACTCATTATTCCTCCTGTCTGATTTAACCACTTTAAACAGGCATCAGACGTAAACACTAATGGGGACAGGTGGTACCCGCATGAGGATATCCTCGAGAAAAATCCCACCCTAAGGAGAAACGTCCTATCCGCTTTATGACGTCGATTAAAACCGAGGTTTTTCAGCCACCATGATCATCGACGTCGACTAGACCTCAAGTTCGATAAATCCGATGAGAAAATCGATAGTCGTACGTCTTATTGACGAGAGCACCTTGATTATTCCAAGCGTCCTTAGGCTATTCCTTCCGTAAGGATATTCTGTGTATCTTCCCTTATTCGGCAACCCCTCTTACGACGTCCTTATTCGTGAGGTCAATACTTACCA
This sequence comes from Hartigia nigra, assembly GCA_031001745.1. NCBI lineage: Eukaryota > Metazoa > Arthropoda > Insecta > Hymenoptera > Cephidae > Hartigia > Hartigia nigra. Next base: position 541,917 of record JARPRG010000305.1, read on the forward strand.
TAAATTGCAAATCACTCGACAAATGATTTGGGCCTTACGTTTCTATGCTTGGGTCCTCTTATACGATTCAAAGCAGCATGACGCATGTGCGCATACCTCTAATACGCATATGCAAATAATCGAGTGACAGAGCGATTTTCGCATCTGCGGAAAAACGATGACGCAGAGTTTTATCGGGGAGCTTGTTCCGTTCTGCGAAAGAACAGTAGTGAGGGGTTGTAACAGCAAAGCGAGAGAAATAAGAGCAACGGCTCGTGAAAGATTTTGGGGTAACGCCCAGGGTGAACCCGAGGAGGTCGCACCTTGCCGGAAAAAATCGAAAGGTCGTGCCCCGAGCAACGACCGACCTGCGTGTGGACGGTTTACACGGATTAGCTAATCCCATATGGTGGAATAAATAAAGCCAATATTCACCCTGCAGCTGAATTCAGCCCCGTTACATTACCTTAAACTCTCATCCCCATAACTCCCCTATTTTTTGTTCGATGGGAGGCTACACCAGACTTTGAAAAATTCCTGTGATCGATCGAGATCGTTTCCCTCCCTCAATTCTGCTTTATCTTTGATCGCCATGCTTGCCATGAAATCTCGTTCCATCCTCTGGACTAAACGAAACATATTTATACGACTATAAATGACAGAAGATTTTCATCTGAAATTTTCTATCAGTATCACAGCCTAAATTTCCTTCGAACTTAACACACCATCTACCAACGCTATCCTGAGTAAGCCGAGAAGTCCTGTAAATATTTTATAACGTATCTCAGCAGAGTGTGAAATCTATGGAAGATATTTAACTAGAATTCGTAGAGCAATAAATTTGTCAGGAAGAATTCACTCGATGTATGAATCAGCCCTTAGAAGAATAATGGTAAATTAATATGACGATTCTACGATGCAGCACCCCTTAAAGTCGATGAATATTTATTCAGTCGGAGCAAATTTTTCCGCGTAGAGGACGACGCGTATACTACCCCATGCAACCCCCATGCGTCACGGTCCACTCGGAGTAGGAAAAAAGGGGTGCAAGGGAACAGGGAAAAAAGGATCATCCAGAAAACATGGGACGCCACAAACGTGAGGCAACATCAGTAGGGCTCAAACTTTTCCATTCTGTAAAGGAAGATCGCGAATACGCAGCTGTCGGTGCTGAGCACCTGCCTTGAGCGATCAATTCTCCTCTCCTCTACGTCCCCGTCCGTGTTCCTACCACCAAGTTCAGCACCTTGTAGGTCCGACACGTAATATAGGTATACCAATATTATACAGGCTCATCCAGCTCAAACGCTGCAGCCAGATTTGACAGCTATCACTGTATCGAGCAATATTGAGGAGCGAGGAAGGAAAAAAAAAGCAAATTTTTGACTTGCTGATAATAACCACGCAATGACGGGGAAGAGCATGAGAAATACATAAACCACACTCGCCCCCATAGAAATGGAGGATAGCCCAGAGGGGTGGTCCCCATTCATTAGTATTCTTCCTACGGTGACTTTTCTCCTCGTCTCTCATTATACAACTACGTGACACACATTATGCATCCTCCATTCTTACCAAAAATTGAACTAAGGCTATACCGGGTGTTGAATGGGAGGGGTGCCTTTTTCTTTTTTTCTTTCCTTCTCTCCGACAAGGCACATGTGCTGGTGTGGTTAGCGATAGTAAGCTGACAAGGTTACTAAATAAATATCTTGAATAAATAATACTAGGAGCTAGTTTGATATAGGGTAGTACGTAACCAGCTCTGGAAAGTCAAAATTATACTGATGCAGTGAAGTGGGTACTAGAGAGCCTGTGAAGACCAATGGGAAGGGTGGCAATAAACCCGGGAGGGTTTCTTTACGAGCTACCCTTGTGCTCTAGGTTCACCCGACGAATTCGACTTTACTATTAGAATTTTCCTTCTGGTCGTCCAAGGACGTGCCCCATCCTGTCACGAGTGAACCTTCATGACACCCCGTGGATTCTCGAGGACCACTCAAAATGCCATTCGCACTAGTTCTTGGGATCCGGTACTCTCTGCAGACGATATTGGATCGATTTGCATTCTCACTATTGCGACGCTGCCAAGGAGGCTTTACCAATCGTTTATTCTTATCAACCGCAAGGTAAGACGCTACGAGGGAGGAACGCGTTATCGTCCTATCTCTCGAGCTCATGAATCTGGGAGATGAGCTATCAGGTCGAGCTTGGAAGAGTTACTGGTAATATTTGTCATACATCGTATAAAGATATAATAGATGGAGTTTCTATGAGAGTGACCATTATTAGGACGCAATGGGAAGAGGATCTTGATGATTCTATCTCTTGGAAAAATCGACAGAGGCGCATTCGGCAGCCGTGTAAAAATTCTTAAAGGTTGTTACTCGAGTTGTGAAACGAGTTTAAAGGTAAGCTGGCGTGGATAGGGCGCATCTGCCCTGAGATTGCAGCCCGCTGCACTGCCGCTACGAAATAAAAGTAAAGGAAGGAAGATGAAGAAAAGAAGAGGGCAAGAATAAAAAGTCTAAAGAAAAATAAAAGACGAGAGACACCTCGAAAGTATTACCAGCTGGCACGCGTCTCCGTCCACATTATCATTAAGAAGGATCATCGCGAAGAATCCTCGAGGATTTTCGTTTTATTACTTTGGGGCACCTGCTCCTCGATTGTTTTGTAGGGCCCAACGCCGGCTGAGAAGGCCCCATTTCCACGTTGGGATCGCAACACTCAGACGATCTTCGACAGCCTCGAAAGACACGCTGGAATTGTGTCAACACTCCTTTCTGTATGTCGTAACAGGTAAGTCCCATGAAAGCAACGGATAACGCCCCTTTTTGTAAGAATGTAAATTTTCCAAAGTTCTCCTCGTTAGTAGCGTTTATACACGACGCTTATTCCGGCGGTCTGGACGATGTTGTTTGCTTAGTTTTTCTAGCTGGTCGTTTCACACTTTCTTGCTCCAAATACTTCCAACGATCCTTACAACCCAAAGCAAACCCCAATGCTCCTCAGCCCTATGAATATCTAATGGACCGACATTTTGTCCTTCTCTCCCTTTCTTCGTAGTCTCAGGAGGTGTCCCGGGTAAACCTGCGAGTCCGTGTCACGAGACTAAGCAGTCCCCTCTGTGGGCCCTACGTAATCCGTAATTAGCGTGGCTTTGGTATTTCTCATGAGCAGGTGAGAGAGACCAAGACCCTACTGTATTTTGTCAGGGAGACACCCTTCCTTTCTGCCGAAGATAGATGGGTGGGAAAGGTGGCTTAAAACGAAGAATAAGCAGACGAAGACAAAGTGGAAGAACGAGGGCGCGTAAAAAAGGGCCCAATTCTGAAAGGAGCCTCGGGTGGCGCGTGCTCAAAGAAATTTCGAAATTCAACGTGGCTCACCGCACGTCGTTTGATTCTCCATTGTTGGCAACTCGCTCCCAAGCAACGGGGCCCTCGTCTTTCACTCGAAATTGGACTTGGTGCTCTGGGCCCTACGGTTCTACGTACCCTCCAGAAATTATCCTCACGAAACACCAATCACCTACGTCGAAATGGCATTCGCTTGAACAATTGTCCAAGTTTACAAATAATTGACAATCGCTAAAGGCTTCCCGGGAATCGGGTAAATTTTATACATTTTTCTGTTTATCTGCATCTGCGTTCTACTACGTCGGCCTACTATTCAATATAGAGTATACACATGATAGCCTAATTATCCAAATCCGGTGACTGTCATGTATCACGCAAGAGACGTAATATCCGTCATGTATTTCCAGCGGAAATGCTACATGGCAAGCTGAGCCGTGACAACAATTTTGATACACATTTTTCGATCCGGAAGAAATTTTGGAATACTGTACTTGTCGGTTTAGTTATTACTGAAAAAAACGATTTTCGATAAGCCATTCTCGGCTACAGTTGTCAAAGGAAAGATCACGTCCTGTAGATAAAGAAGTGGGGTGGCGACCCAATTATGAACTACGGTGACAGCTGACGAGAGATTCTCGTTCTCAGTTTCCATTTTCTGTCCCATGTTGGACCGTAATCCCCGTTACGTATACACTCTAGGCTTCACCTATTTTTAGTTCTGGAAACATTTCGTGTGACAAAAACCCAAAGGGCCAGACAAAAATCGAACAAGTTTCTTGAACGAGGCAGATAAAAGATAAAAGTCCCAAAGGTCCCCAGGGTCGTGAAAACGGTCTACTAGAATACCAAAGAAAGTGCCTTCTTATTCTTCTGATGTAAGAAAAGCCCTCCATCCATGATGTAGATAAATGAGGAGCTGGCTGATAATGGGATTCGATTAGCCAGATACTTGAATCGCTTCACGTAATTACCTAATTGCCCGCACAGCTGAGACATTTGAAAGGAAAATTTGATCAACGAGTGGAAAATATTTCGAGGCTTTTCCACTATCTCCTTTCCACGACGTATTTCTTTCATAAAAATTTCGTAAGCAATAAACGATAAATAATATTGACGTTCCCGAGTCATTATTGAGGAAGGGAAAAGTTTTGCAGTGATACAGACTTAGAAATTATCGCAATTTTAATTGAAGCGTCATGCCTACTAATGCATACCCTGACACGACGTATCGCGAGGAGACACAGCGACTCACGAAGAGGGGATCAGTCGTTATCAGAAAATAGAAAGAGAATGACAAAAAAAAAGAAACTAAAGAAAATCCAGTAATAATACCAACGTGGAAGTTCAACGTCCTAGAATAATTAGAGAGACCCCACTTGGTCGTGCCACGCGTTCTTCTATTCTACTTTGACTCGTCGTTAGTCGAAGACGCATTGAAATTATATAAGAAAATCCCTAACGCCGTCGCGACGCGTTCAGTTCATACGAAGTCCCTGGAAGTGAGTAGTGAAGATCAGCGGGTGGGCCTGTTGGGTGGTAAAGGCCATTTTTTAGAAGATTTCATAGCGTGACACGTGGTGGACCCAAGGGTCTTCAGGGGTCGTACAGGTTGAACTAGGACCCTGAGTTTCGTTTAAAAACTGAATAATGGATGCACAGCTAGCTTTGAACTCATTAGAGTTTCTACATAAGGTAGAACATGGTCCTCAATACCAAGAATTATACAATTCGTAAGGATAGGGAAACGTCAAGAGTCATTTGAGTATGTTTATTCCTTTTGGGGCCCTTTTCTTCTCTGGCAATGGACGCCCCTTGTCGATGGCATCCCGACGCTTCGGTAACCCCGCTGACCAATTTCGTCGCTTACGAGAAAAAGAAGTCAAAGGAAACATGGAAAATTACAAAAGTTTCGTAGTGTCATTTGCTCGCCATATGCACCCCTAAGTCAGAAAATCAGAAATCTCCCCTATTTTTGTTTCAGTATCATTTTTCTTCCGTCAATACAAAACTTTTCTCACAGGGTGTCAGTCCACTGGTTATCCGTTGATTGACGGAAAACGAAAAGGGAATCAAAGAGGAAATCCAATAAGGACGGTAAGAACGAATATTTATTCCCGAGCATCTGTCGACTCTCTCGCAGGTCAGAAAGGTCAGAGCGCAACACGCTGTACATTGCACCTTACAACTAGCGCAACGTGATGCAACGTGATGTAACGTGGCGCAATCTGGTGCAAAAGCGACGGAACCGCGACCTAGCGCAATGCGACCTTCGTCGCGGATCAATGTGGCTATTTAGAGTGACCAGGGAAAATAAATTACTGGGAAAGTTGATGCAAATTGCGCAATCCGTCGTAACGGGAAATGATCCTCCTCCCACCGCCCACGACTCATGTTTACATTTACCATAAACAAAACGTAGGCACTGCAGAATCAAAGCAGTCTTTATCTCTCTCTCTCTCTCTCTCTCTCTCTCTCTCTAGAAAAACAATCTCTTGTTCAACAACCATAGTGCCGCCCTGTCTGTGATTCCATGAAAGCAATAGCAGCAGCAGCACAATGCCTGGAATAGAAGAAATCCGTGTTCCGGAGTAAGAGGCAAAGTTGACAGGTGCCAATACAAGGGAGGCAAAGAAAGTGACGAAGGTGGCTCTTGGCACGGCTGGCATTCACGTAACAAGATTGTCGATGTCCCCGGGGGCATTACCCCTTTCGTTATCTCTATCACCGTGTAAACTTTCCCCGTCCGACTTGTGCAACAGTACATAATGGGATTCGCGACGTTCGTCGACTGTAGCTTCGTGCACGCCGAAGCGGCTCGACGCTAACCTGCTGCCGAGTTTCGTGGCAAACAAGCATACATATGTAGTCGGATTACCAAAAAAAAAAGATAGCACGGGGGTAGGTAAACAATTTTTTGTCTTCAAAGAATCCTAAACTTTTGGTATTCGAGTGATGCTGCGTAAGATAGCCCAATGCGACCTAGCCCAACGTGACCTTCGTCTAGAGGTAAGGCTGTTGAGAGAATTCCAGGATGAAACAAGGGGTAACCTCCTGGATGAGCATCTCCTGGAATAAAGGTATGGGGATGTCTGTCTCCATGGTGATCCCATCGAGCGGTTTCAGTCAGGAACACGCCCAGGGAGAACGGGCCTCGAGAAGACTCACCCTGACCCGTCTCAACGATGCGGGACCATCTTCCCCAGGATTCCCGATGATCCTCTATGGGACTTGGAAGTCAGGAGTCTCGGGATAAGCCAAAGGGAGAGACCGAAGAGAGCCAAGGAAAAATGAGTTGTGATTGAACGAAACATCTCTGCCGCTGACGCTCGAGACCAAGGAAATTTGTATTATTGAGAAAATGATAATGAAATACCATTTACGACGATCCAATTAAATTGTCCTACCTCTCTCATCGATCGAACGCACATATACTTTCTTTTCAATTACTCAAGACAAAAAATTCAAAATAATAACGAAAACGAGCAGTTATGATACTATCTGACTGGTATCTCTCCAGTAAGTAGTATCCCTTTGCTGGGTCGAGTCTGCGTGTCTGAAAGGGCGGGAGAGGGAGCGTGTAAGTAGGCACTATAAGTTAAAGGGTAGGGATGATCACAGGATCCCGAGGCACGTGGTGTGCACCTGTCGTCCCGTTTCCAAAGTAGAGAAAGCAGCAACGCGACGAGACACGGCACAGCACGGGGTAGAGCTGTTCTTCGGAAGAAAGAGGTTGGAGAGAGAGAGAGAGAGAGAGAGGGAGCTAGGAGATGGGGGGGAGGGAGGACAAGACATAAAAGTGGCGCTTGTGAAGAATCAGATTTAGAAACGTCATTCCAGCATCTTTGAGAATAGACACTTAAAATATCATTCTTACTTAAGTAGAATTTGATTATAGGCGTTTGAGGGTTCATTCGGAAGTCCCATACAATGTAGTACTATTGACGAGCATGCTGTCCATATGGCAGACTGAAAAATTAGTTTCCCCTTCGTCGTTACCAGTAGTGTATTCTATTATTTTTGCTTTAGTCGCTTCTAATACGTGGAACTTTGCTAATAGAAAGAACTCATGAGAATGCTAAGTTAATAATTGGCAAGGGGTCGTTCATTCCAGTCGATTTGAAACAAAGGAAGTTCTGTGAGGCGAAGGTAATATCTACACACGTAGTAGGAAAGTGGCCGTGAACTAAAAGGAAGGAAAGCATACATATAGTATAGTATCGAATTCCTAGTAGCTATTGGCTTGTACGACATTTATTAGACTCAGTGAGGAAAGAAGATAGATGGATAGAGAGAGAGAGAGAGAGAGAGACAGAGGCTAAAGCCAAGAAAGAAGCAAAGGAGGCGAGCGAAAATGACGCCGTTGCGTTCTAGACTGACCCGTCTGCGAAAAATAAAGAATTCAAGCGGACGAGGGCATTCTACCTGTCGACAGGAACTATAGCTAAGCAAGATGGGAGATGCATAAAGACGCAGCATCCAACGTCCTCTCCTAATTTAATGTGGAATCTGTCCTCCAAGATTTATCCTTCGCTAAGATATTCACTTAAGAGATAACACACGATTTTATTTAATGTGGAAAGTTTGAGAATGGAGTCGGGGCAGTTTGTAGATCCCTTCGAAGATCTGTATATTCGTGTACCGTTAAAAAAAACTATAATACGTGGCGAGAAAGGTTCGTGGCCCATTCGTTTGCACAAGGATAAGACCGGATGCAGTTATCAAGAGACGATAACGACGATAGGAGTAGTATTATAAATTCTGAAGTAAAAAAAATAAAAAAAAAACAAGGAAATTTTAAGTATTTAATGTGTACGTTCTCGCGCATTCCTCCCCTGGTTTTCCCATGGCTCTAATATTTGTCTCTCCACTCGCTTCGCTCAACCACTCAATCCTGAGGGAGGACTCTACTCCGAAGTCCCGAGAATGCAGCCTGCGTCTACAGGTAGCCAAAGACAGATCCCCGAAGGATTTCTCTGTCGGCATTGATCGATAATACGGGAAGTGCAAACTCTTCAGCAAACCTCAGACAAATGGGAAGACCAAACAGGGCCGAATTGGGCCGAATTGGGCCGCATTGAAATGTGCGGCCAAGTCTAATTTCACCAGAACATTTTTTCGCTTCCCGTCGTTAAACGAAAAACCGGTACCTGCTGCCAAAGGTACCAGTAAAGGTGGTCCTACTGGTAGTGGATCTTATTGCCGATGTTGGTAGCAGTGGTTGTGGCTCACCATCACGGATGCTTGTCCTGGCGTATCGCACACGTGGCGCGAAAGGATTAAAGGCGTGCGCTCGTTCAAGATAAATAAACGAGTAATGGCGCGCCGATTAAAACACGATCGAAATCGAACGAGAGGTTCGGTAACGGGTCCACATGCCAGTCTCGTCTCTTCCACCGATATCCGTTTGGATATCTTGAAGTAGGTCTTGAACCAGGTAGACTACATACCTCGGTACGTGCCTTTAACGAACCAATGAGAAGCTGCAAAAGAATTATAATAATTCTTAGGAGCTTTAACGTTAAATAATATAAAAATCAATAATTGGACAGTCCGATGATTAAACTTTGGACCAGTTGAAGATCTTAAAGTTCGGTGAACCATGATCGAGTAACCATGGCCTTTCGTCCTGGAAGCTGGATCTTGTCAAGGATATTGACCCGAGTTCTCTCGATCTGGAACAGTTCGTGTAGGTGGCCTGTATATGCACCGGCTCAAATACCATATCAACCATCTTGGTTGTCTAGTCTCACTCAAGGTTAACTGTACATATGTAGTATCCGAAGTAGCTGTATGCGTATTTATATCTATATGTATATAGATATATATAGCTACATACCTATCGACTACCTGTGGTATGTCGTCCATGATACGCGGTTAACCCGGGAGATTATGATATGTGGTCAAACGTGTCAGGACAGCCGGGAGATATATAGTCATAGGAATATAGATTAAAGCCAATAATTATTTAAATAGTACGATTTTGAAATAATTTAAAGGATTTTCTTATCCAGCATACGTCCAGGTACATCGGGAGAATATTTTGTACCTTTTATTCGAATCTAACGAGGCGAAAGGATCAATCCATTTCCTGCGGTTAGCATCTCTTTTACAAGGATTAAATGGCAGGAGGTACCTCAGTAGGGCCACAAGGATAGGTTAGTTATGTGACATTGTCAAGTGGCAATAGAGAGGGGTTGGATAGGGTGCAATTGGGGTGGAGGGCTAGATACATTTTCGAAGTCACCCCTACTAGGTCTACGTATGTTATATGGGTACCAGATGCCTTCTAACAAAAGTAGATCCAGTGAATTTTATATTTGCCTCGATTAACATCCGCCGACGCGCCCTTAGAAACACTTAACTGGCTAGCCCAGACGTAATCTTACGCAATAACTAAATACGACGAATCTGTTGCTGCAATAAGAACGTAAAATCTAGGACCATCAGATCCAAGGATAGAAGCACGAGAAATATAGTATCGGGAGAGAGAAAACCTGTAGAACTCGAGGAACCTAGAAAAGGCGCAATAATGCCTTGTAAGTTTCGAAGGAATTAGCCGATTTCGAAGAAAGAGCTGAAGACAGGGTGATTTGAACATACTGGCGGAGAAGTTAGCACTGTCGGACTGTGTATTCAGGTGCTGGGCTAGAAGTTGTTTAAAAACGTCTCTGGACAAAAGGCACTGCGCTCAAAGGTGCTAAACTCCAAAGCCAACCCTTCTTAAGGGTTTCGAAGGGACCTCTTGCTTTTGTGGCTATGTTTTATAAGCCCTTTAGGCTTTCGGCAGTCGAACTAGACGTAAAATTCCAGATGAAGTAGAAGCAACGAGGAAACTATGGAGTGTTTCGTTAATGCAATATGATTAATTGCGGCTGGACATTCGAGCAGGTTTGTTTTCAGCCAATGAGGAGAGAGCGGAGCCGTGCTGCATACGAAATGAAAAATCCGTATAAAGCTTGGTGAGGACGTTGGCGCGCGTATGGATGAGACATCAAGAGAAAGAGTGTAAGTGGATCCTTGTAGGCACTAATACCGAATACAAACTAATGCGAGTATATAAAGGATGACACAGTGTGCGTATCTCTACAAGCTACTACAGAGTGTGGCGAGAAAGAGAGACTGGCCTCTCACACACTATAGGCAGTTCAGCAGATTGGTATTACGGGAGTTAGCTGCAGCAAGAGCGTGTATGCGCTGTGGCCAACGTATTTTTACAGGATGCGGTGACCTCGTCTGCGGTGCAAAAACTCTCTCCTTTATCCTTACGGCAAACGGAGACTTCTGCTCTGCCTCCTTTTATCCTTTATTCTTTATTCTTTATCCTTTATCCCGGGGTAGTAGGTAGCCATCCACTCGACCAGCCAAGGAGCAGCGCATAGTAGACCGCCTGGCAGTTCCAGGTCCCAACGCAGGCATAATGCGCCGTTTCGAACTGGTTCTCCTCTAACTCTATCTCATTTTTTCCCATTTGTCCGAATTATCCCTCCCTCTTGGTGGCTGCGGCCCCCCTTTTTCTCGGGCGCTGCATCCGATAAAGGAGTCTAGACCGGCACCTGTGTTGCACCCCGCTCTCGACACCCCTCGAACCCTTTCCTTTCCCCTCCATTTCTTTAGTTCAGATACGCAGGGATATCGTCGCGAGTTCCCACAATTCCTTCTGTCTCCCGAGGACATCCTCCCCCCGAAATATTCGGAGATTTCCACTTCTCCAAGGGAAAAACGGAAGCACCACCCTCAACTTTCGCCAAGAAAGGAAAGCTGCGTGAAAGCATGAAAAAGAAAATGTAATTTCTAAAGGGCCGGCAGGCTGTAATTCGGTCCTGCGATGCCCTTGCGAATCATGTACTTTAACGAAGCGCAGCAGGATGCGTTCAGCATCTAGATCGAGCCTGGTTTAATTGGCTAATTAATAAAACAGCCTAATTACACTTCTTACGCGGCATCGTTTTTAGGCGCTCCGGTCGTTACGAGAAGCACAGGTTGCGCTTCGTTGGTTCGCCCTTAGTTGCACCCTCGATGCATACATCCCTTTACGCATACCATTACTGCTTTTCCTCTCGAATCCTGTCCATGCGTCCATGCGTCCATGCGTCCATGTGCCGTTGGATAGCTTCTGTTCAGATTCTACTCTGATACGCTCGATGCGCTGTCCTTGTTGTCAGCTCGAATTAGCAATTAGCGCACAAGTGGTCCACTTAAAGGGTCGAGTGTCCTTCTGCTATTTACAAAGGGATCCTCGAGACTTCAGAGGCTAAGGGTTACCCAACATTAAAATAAGCCATTTAATTGACTTTATCTGACTCTATCGTTCGCAACGCTCTCTTGACTGTTACGTCGATCCATCCAGAATTACGTCCTTTCAACGGGGACTGCCAGGATACGATTAAATAAGATATTACCCCTTGGCCTTATTTGTATGCTATAAGTCTAGAAGATTCAAGAAATACTTATTATGAGAGACGTTATTTTCGACTTTAAATTCCACCACTTTCCTAACTATATTGATCGATCCTTCTGTTATCGAATTGTTCATGAAAAATCGATAAACGCTGTTCAGACATTTTGCTTGGTCCGTAAACAGCTATGACTCATCCATCTATTGACCAGGCACATTCCTACCCTTTATGGAATTTCAAATCAATGTTACACCAGCAGCCGTAATTAATGTATTATTATGGCTTTACAGGTAAACTTTAGACCTTTGAATACTGAAGAGTTTTCAAGCGTCATTCGCTTCTCGCAATTGGCACTTTTGAAAGGTCCGTTTTTAGGAGCTTCTACTCGTTATTTCACGTTTTCAGGTGTAACACGAGGTAATTAACATATAAACCTTAACGAGGATATCACGAAGGCCAATTAAATTTAACGGAGGCCTCCCACCAGACCGTGTCCATTATGAAATTAGCCTGGTGCGCCTTCAAGACTTTGTCTTCGGGTTCGCCAAGCTTGACTTCCTAGGCTTTCTGTAAAGTTATGAATAGTTGTGGCTATCGGGATACCGATAAATAACGTGAATCCTATGACAAATCCTAGTCTAATTACACATTGGTTTATCGTATGAACGATAAATTTTCTTTGTGTTTTCGAACTGCACGAAAATATAGAATTCTGAATTAACAAAGGAAAAAAGATTCATGCTGACTCGGAAGAGTTTTATCGTTTGTCAAATTATCGAGTCTCATTTAACATAGTATGAGTCTGGATAATATGGTCAGTGTAAATGCATGTGAAATGGCGCGAAAGTATGTAAAAATTGATTACAATGTAGTTTTGACGAAGAGAAACGTTGCAGGATTTCTCTTTTTCTTCGAAAATAATAGCTTGTTTCAGTGGCTGTACCTCTTTTTATTTGAGGAAAATATAAGGAATCTTTGAGTTGACATTCCTTACTCGTCGTGTCATGTGTCCTGGGTCCCACGTTAAAGGACCGCTACGAGGAAAAACGGCAAGAAACTGTCTACTCAATGGGCCTGAGTATTTTATGGGTCCAATGTATGAAGGAGGGTCAGTAACGTTCTAAAGTATTGCCAGATGGACAACACCGGCATTTCAAGTCCTTTCGTAGCGAGGGTTGTATAAATGGCATATAATAAAACCATATAATATTAACTAATTAAACACAAATTTTCATGGAAAATTCATCATTTTGTTTGGGGATATAAAATGCAATTCGTAAGGTCTAATAATAATTTGGGATTAGGGAAAGATTTATGATACGACGTGTGGTCGTATGTGAGAGAAAATGACTTTTTACTTAAGCCCATATTGGGGCTTTTAAGTGACATTTCGGGGTCGGACTTTGACGTTTTTATAGACTCATTTTCCCTTTGCGTGATACTCTCAATCGACTTGGTTGACACACGCGAGAGAAAAACGGGTGTTTGAGAATTTTGATATTTGAATTTTGAGTTTCCCATGAAACGGGAGAAGCGAACAAGTTCCTCGTCAATCATTCCGTTATCTTTCGTCACTCGGGGACAAAGTTTTGTACGCCGAGAAAAATTGTCATGGATCTCATATTTCAGAAAATACGGTCTTTCCGCCACCTTCTAGTTAAAAGGAAAATAAAAAAGAATAACGAGCTCTCAGGCCGATAGTAGTGCACTTCCATGGAAGGGTCCCAAATACAAAGTTTTAACAGCGTTATCTTTTACCACCTCTGGAACTTTTTATCTGGAGATTAACACTTGGACGTTGTACTATCTTGTGAGATTGTTGTTCTTTATCGTGAGGTTGGGATGATTATTGGAAGAAAGAAGTAAATGCAAAAGGGAGACCCAGGGGCCTTGCGTGTAACATCCGATAGAGTGGCTCTGTGAGATAGAAAGTTTTCCGTAAATCTCTTAGTGTGGCGAAAAATTGGCTGTCTTGTGTGTCCCGCCCAAACAGATTTCCCGAAGAGATTTCCATTGAAGATAAAGTATCTTGGACTGCTATGGGGTTCTCCTTGACATTTGGCAACACTGGCCGACCCTTTAATTCCTAGAAGGTCCTAATGCTAGTGCCTTTGGGACTTTGGACCCAAATCTTGGGCCTGAAACTCCTTTCTAGGTACGCCCGCACATAACGCAACCACCAGCCTCCTTATGGATCTGCCTTTGCAAAAAAACATCTTGTAGATTAATGGTCTTGGATGACCCACTCTTCTAAAAGAAGAAATAAGAAATTTTACTGAAAAATTTTCCATTTTCTTATTGTCGACTCATTACCAACTTTGTTTTTTTTTTTTGCGTGTTGTCCAAGAAACTGCAGTCACAACGTCTCGTCGAAAGATCCGACCTAAAAATAGAAACAAACGCGAAACCCATCAAAACCCCAAAAATAATGATTGTCCAGGCAACAAAAGCATCCCCTGATTTCTCATGGTTAACATTCATGAGCCGATGCATGGTAATGACACGGAAAGCACCCTAACTCACGGAACAACTCTTTAGGCTTGAACTAGATTAGCGAACGCTCCCTGCTAACACAGCACCCGGATGACTCTCGATTTTTCAACACAATATATTATCTTCGAAACGTAAGAAACAATGTGACGAATTCAGAGTGCTTCTTCCCTCATGCCGTGAACAATATTAATGATGTAGTACAGTAGGTCGGGGTACGGGCCCCGTAGGTGTGGGGACTTACCGGCATCGCAATGGCTACCTTCCCGCAATAAACAGTATCCCCAAGCAGCCTATAGTAAAACTAAAAACAAATACAAAGTAAAACGCAGCGGTACTCTTGGACTGTCAGAGGACTAATCCTGGACAGTAAACGGATTTATGGCTTAGAGTCCTTTACCGTTATTCTGCAGGTAGTATAGGAGACGCAGCCGAGTGTCAAGTCTACGTCAGGACCGAAGTCGAAGGTCGGCTACCCGCAACATCGTCGTCCTCTCCGTTGAGTCCCTGAAGCTGCTGAACTACCGACCGCTCTAGGGACGACGGGAAATCCGTTGACCTTGCGGTCATCTGCGGACTCGGTTATTCACACCCAGCCGAGTATGCGCACACTTGTTCGTATGCGAAGTCTAGATTCGTAGACATCCTACCGACCTCCCGAGATCCACTCTATATGTATATACTATTCATATATATACAGAGTTTAGCCTATCTTACTATCGCATAAGACACGCTAAAGCATTGCTGCCTACGGCCAGGAGTCCTGCTGCACCTTGTAGCGTAGCTGTTTGAATTTTGAGAATCAGCTATCTTGATTTTGACCAATAAATTCAATAGATTAAGGGACTTGTTTAGCAGCTACGAAGAATTTTGTATTCATGTGTTTTTTTTTTTTTGAATGATGAATTTCTGCAAAAAGACGGTTAATAGTATGAGCGGTACGGTACTACTGAATTCTAAATGATTTGCTTCCTCGGCCTCCACCTTGCATGGACCCTCTTTTTTTCTCTTCTAAATTTGTTTGTGTCTTTGCACCAGGAAGGAGTCTTCCGGAAAATTTAGAGATTCGTAAGTCGTGACTATCGACCCTGTATTTACGATTCGAGAAACGTTCCACTACCTACCACTTCCTTGACAAAGGATCGAGACGTCCCGACGCTGTGATGGGTGGGTGAACGTTATAACGTTGGATCTACTCAAGTTTACCTGGGTTTTTGCTTAGTTATAACACACTGTCGCACGAAAAAGCTATGAAAATATTTATCTCAGTACCACTCTATTGTTATTGTCCTGTCTTCTCGTTGTACGAGCGAAGAAAACGGAAATTCTCGGAAAAAAGCGAAGAACGCATGGACATAGATCCTGAGGGATTAGCCTCTTGGATGATCCTTCCTAGAGAAACTTAAATTTTTTTTTTCGTAAAATAGGTAATCCTCCGTTTACATAGAAAAAAGACTGTAAAAATACTTCTTACCTAATCCTTGCGAGTCCCCTTGATCGCAGATCGTGAGAACCGGATAATTTATCAGAATACTATACTCTCTAACTGCATGCTAATTTTTTATCATCCCATGTTCGTATTAACTAGATGGGTGGAGTAATTTGGATATCTTTCTTTTTTTTACCACGTATACCATTTTCTCTCTTAACATTATCTCCCCGTCATTGATCTGCTGAACGATATTGCAAAAAAAAAGAAGTTATTAAACACGACAAATATTATACTCTAATTTTATTGGCCACGTTCTGCACAGAGAAGTCGCCATTCGTGGCATAAGTTGATTAAGACAGTCTGTGAATAGCTATATGTATAATGTAGTGAAAAAATAGTAAAAAGCGTCCATTTCACGTTGTGACACAATTGTGAATTACCTTGAAAAGCGAAATTCCTTTGGGTTTCTTCGGTCGTACGAAAAGGGCCTATCGCTACGACTATAGCCGTAGCACGAAAGTGGATCAATTTTCAAAGCTATCGCATTTCTGCACTGAACTTCTTTCTTTTGTCCTCTTTTTATCCTTGCCTTTTTATCTATCATCTTTTATTCCTCCTACTCCTCCTTGCCACTTTCCACTCAGGACGCACAATGGGAATGCACCCGTTACGGATCAACCAAGTGTGATCTGTCTAAGATGATCTGCCTCTGCCCCCATTATGTATTCTTTCCTATTGGAAATTGTCACAACATATTTTCAAAATCACACGGCTTCGCATGTCTTGTTCATGATCCATGATAGTACTTGAACCAACCACGCCCCAGGATACGTGACCCTGATCCTCAATTTCCTTGGGACTTTTCACGAGGTACCGCTCCAGGGCCTTAGGTCCCCCTTACCACGAGGCACCTTTCCCTTTCTAACGATTTCCGCCCCATCATTGCCTCGCTTAAAAATCCTTTATAAAAATTCTCTACATAGTCATCCTGCATCCTTGTATAACTTAAAACGCGTCCGGAATTCTTATCTTGACTGAGAAGAAAGTATTCCAGAGAATACACAACGGGATTTCTTAGTCAATTTCATATAGCGTGTATTATGGCATTCTGTAGTCGGTCCACGAATAAAATAGCTTAAAGTGGCAGATTGAAACAGGTGTTTCGTGATAACGACTGCCGTAGTAAAATATCTCTATTACCAATACTCTTTTGCCAAAAATAATGAATGGTTTTTCATTGATTCGTTACACATTACTTTCGACAAAAGAGCATTGTCAATGAGAAATATTGCTACTGGAATCGCATTCTTTCATCTGTCACTTTAAGCTATTTTTCTTGCGAACCAACTACATGTGCGATACATACTTAGTTCGTCATAGTTTATTTTTATACGGCTGCATTACACGAGATTATCTATAATAAAGATTTGGACATTAAGTTATTCCGCTGTATTCGTCATCCTAAATTATCACGTTGTTTCAAAGTGCATAGAGTTTCCGCAAGCGTCTCACGCTTCCACGAATATCCATCTGTTTTGCATATTTCAAGAAATTCTCATCCCCACTTTGAACGTGCCATATAATACTATAGCACCTAAGCACGAAGCACGAGACGCCAGGAGAGTGAGTTCATGTTGGCCGTCGCGACGCGGGAGCCTCTGACTCTCCCTACTTACTGGCAGCGCCGCATATCGCGGCGCGGCGCTACTTCGCCGGGAAAAAGTAGTTCCAGTGCCATCGACCTTTCTGCAAAAATCTCTAGAAGTACGCCACGACAACAGCTTCGTCTTTGTCGGAGGGTCTGATTACGTTCCTGGACAAGAAATTTCGAACTCGTTAGTTTTAAAAAGACGTATATTTTTCGAAAAATGAGACATTATGGAACAGTGTCTGGCGGGCGCGGCATCGTCGGTGGATGCTCACGCGGTCGACCCAGGAGCGCAACACTGGAGACGTCACCCTGCGCATTGAAAAATTGTTACAACCATTCTTTTGAATCATACCCGTCAGAATGTCTATATATATACAATTTTAACGAATTGTCTGTAAAACTGATGGGAAAACTGGAGTTTCCAGTTTTTCCATCCTTGTCGGTTTTGGATTCTAAGAATGATGTAACGTGTATTGCTATCGGACTATAGATATACATAACTTCTGTGTAACTGAGTATGTCAAGGGCTTGCACGTTCAGTCCTACTGCTAGTAACTTATCATTAATTTCCTAACAACGCATATGAAACTGGCTAATAATCTTTCTCTAAATAACCCTTAAGTTTCTATAAAATTTCAGACTCGTCCAAAACACCCTGAAACTCTCTCATTTGATTTCTGTTTCACGAATCTAAATCCATTTAAAAACAACGTCATCAACGATCTTTGCACAATCATAACTGATAATACATGATCATATCGCAAAGCTAACTGATATCAAATGCAAAAATTTAATAGCTACAAGGTAACAGCTTTTTCTCTCTCACGTATATACTCACGTGCGCGAATTACTTTTAAACATTCTTGACGAACAGTTCCATCTGATAAGAGACTATCTATTAAAAAAAGAAACGAACAAATATCCCCACAAGTTTTTCGACAGAGGAATCGTCGACTAGAATTAGAGGCCAAGTGTGGCAGATATCGAAGCCTGGGGCATGCTAGCCAGCCGCATCGAAGCACGGCCCTGGCACCGGGTCCCGGAGCAGTATGGTGAAGCAGTGGGCATGGCCATGGAGGATAGTAACGCTGGCAGGAGCGTTCAGTTGCCTATAACCCGCCAGAAGGAGAGAACGGCTTGTAGCCGGTCGCGCGCGCGCCAGCACCACCAACCACCGCCTATATTTCTGTAAAAGCCATTCGTGCCGAGAATGCACTTCTTCAGTCTGGCGGATCTCAGTTACGGTTTCATATTGTTCGGCAAGCTTAAAAAGACTCTCCTTAAATTGTGCTGGTGTCTTAAAAGCAGTACCGGTACTGCCTCCAAGTAGTCCGGTAGTAGCCGTGTTATAAGGAGCGCACGCGTGCACCTCCTGACACTTTTTTTTCGCACATTTGCGAATACAATTTTGCATTGGAAAGTTAAAGTTTTCAATCAAAACTATTGCCTTGGAAATAGAAATCCAAGGCGGCCTTTACGGGCGACAGTTGTAGGCCGGTTAAAACGAATCGATCATTTTCTTCAATTTTGTTTTTTTCTTTAATATTCCGAAGATATACATACTCTCGAGTAACTCTAATTCACGTATACTATATATACGCGGCAAAAACGTGTGATCTTCAGTGATCTGTTATATCTTGGATTACATTTACTAGTAGCAGGTTTGTAAATTATTATTAATATTAATATTTTCTTTTTCATCGTGTGGTTATTTGGGTCTACTGATATAAATTGTAAGCTCATTTGCAACCGGCTTATTGTTAGACTTATTTGATTTTGTTCTCCTCTATATTGGCAAGTCATACTGCTGGCGACTACTTTGCCGACTTTCTTTTTCATTTAAATTCTTTTTTTTCTTTTTCTTTTCTTTCTCTTTCTGTATCATATATTATCCCATGGGCAGGATAGTTTGCACGGCATACGGTGATTTTATGTACCGGCATACCGTTAAAATTGCGTCATGAGATTTGCGGAGGCAGCTGTAAAATTTAGTGCAGACTTCATTCAATCGTGTTAACTTGGAACGCTCGAAATGAAAGTGGTTCATTTTATTTGCTATCTTTCTCTGGGTACGACCGGTTCGAGAATTTGGATCAGTGGCAGTGCGCGCACGCGCATTCTCCTCTCAGCATTATTCTTATACATCAAAAGCAGTCTAATCTATAAATACAATCGTGGCGACTATAGTCGCGAAATTTGAAATAGTGCAGGATTCATCCTTCCACTTTTACTGATAAATTAAAATCTTTAAAAAAATTACATATTCCATATATCGAGTACACGCATTTATACTAAGTACAGTTCTACGAACTTTGTTCATGCGTCGAACGTTCGGAATCAATTTTTCATGATCATTTACTAAAGTTTATCCCAACCCTGGCCTATCGTGACCGCTGCGATAAAAAAAAAAAAGATAAAGAGAAAGCAAAAAAAGTATAAAAAGTATGTACAAGCCTATCCTATTACAGTTATACAATATGTATACTATGTTCTCAATATTCAACGTTTAAAGGCAGTTTAACGGAGATTGCTTTCTGAGAATCGATATGCGATCCTTGACGATTTGGAACTAATAAAAAAATAATAATTTTATCCACTGAATATATTTTGATCATTTTGTCTCCTAGGTAGACATTTATGCCGGTAGCCTTACACTCCCATGCACAAATCCGTTAGTTGAGCCAATCTTAGCGCATTTCTAGTTCTACCGCATGAGGGCAGCACAGGAGATCGCCAGGCTTTTGCCTTCCAAATCCCGCCAAGAGTTTCGTTTGGGGTCGTCTTCCAGGAGTTTACCTTTTTTTTTTTTTAATGCGTTTTTAACGAATAAAGCCTTAGGCCTTTTTTGTCAGGACTCAAGGTTAACCCGTAAGAAATTTCTAAGCCGATTCTCTTTTATTTTCAATGCCCGACAGTCAGGTCGTCACAGTTTTTGTCTCAGGGGGCTTGTTGTTATTTGGATTAATGGCTTTCTTTACATTTCTATTATATTAACATTGCCCATAGCTAAAAGGAATCTACCGCGGCAAGCGATACGTTACCGTATTCGAATATAAGCCAAATCGTAAGATCTTATATTTTGCGTAAAATCGTGATAAGAGAATTGATTGTCGCAAGCTACATATATTTCGCAGCTATTTCGCTCTTGCGATATCCATCTGTTATAGTACTTGAAGTGCGTGTACATGTATGTTCCGATATGCCCGAGAGTTATTTAGTACGATGAAGGAGGATTATTATTAATAGGATGGACCCGACTTGCAAGATAGAGAGTTACGAGGAAGAATTCTGAGTCACCAGTTCATTTGCAAATGTCAAGCTGGTAGCAAATGGTAGCCACCTTGCCAATTTTTCACTCGCAAATTCTGTGTGTCCTCAAAAAATCGTTATTTTCGAAACTTTACGCTATATCCATAGAAATTGTGAGAACTTGAAAAAGTCTGGTAGTTAATTGCGTGTATTTGAATTTGACAGTTGAAGATGCCAGTGCCAACCTGGGCCTGTTCCGATCTGGGACTCATAGATGAACCCCTGGATACAGCTACAGTTGTCTCCGAGGATATATGGAAGAAATTCGACCTCGACTTTCCTCTGGATCTCTACAGGGATCGTGCGGAATACGATTGCGGCTTCCCAGAGGACATCAATGTCGATTGCCGAGATAAGAGCGCAAACGTGAAATTCCGAAAGATCCGCCATCACGATTGCATGTGGGCCGGACTCTGCATAAGTGAAGAACACAACAGGACACTTTCGGCGAAAAAGGATAATCAATCGATTCACAAGAAAGTACCAGCCGGCAGAAGTCTCCTAATATCACGTGCTGCGCAATCTTGTCAAAATGTCAAAAATCTTGAAAGCGATGGCGATTCCACCAGACCGGAAACACCGCAGAGTTCAGAATCAGATACTGAAACGGTCGACGAGGCGCCACAATTTAAACACGATCAAATCAGCATCAACGAGAAGCTGACAGAGTATTTGGGCGTCGCGAAGGCAGCGCCTGTCAGTGAGGTAACAGGACAACTTGTCAGGAGAACCCACGAGAAGAAGAAAACGGAAGAAACTAGCAGTTGTGGATTGAGAAAGGAAACGGAAATCAGGAACACACTGAGTGATCATTGCTACCATTTGAATCAGGCGGCTAGTAAAAAACTGGAACATTTAGGCGTGCAGACTCCATCGGATTCCGGTAAGTTGACGTCTCGCATTTACTTTCTTTCTCTCGCTTTGATTTGGATGGCAAAAAACAGTAAATACCCCAAGAGAATTCGCTACGTCGAAAGGTTAACGAAGTGCAATTGCATTTTCGCTAAATTCGAGTACCCGCATACGTGGAGAGAGAGAGCAGAGGGTCCCATTAAATTTGCTTAGTTGTCTTTCGGAGAAAAATTAAATGCCTCAATTAATCAGCCCATTAATAAACAGGATCTTATCGCGAAGTGGCTTTCAAGGAGTTTTAATCAGTTCTCAGGATGAGTCAAGAGGATGAAAAAGGCGCCAGTAGATCACGTGAAACGTAGACATTTTTTTCTCTTGCTATCTTTATGATTTATCTATTGACGGTAATATCAAGATATCATCGTCGTGCACATAACGTATAAAGTATCTACGTTTGACTACTGTGTGTCACGATATGCACGACGTATCTAACAGTTACCGCGAGAAAGGAGGTAAGAGGTGAGGTCGACACGTGTTCCCTGAAAACATTGCATCACATGGTGACATCCTTCTATTATATACAGGGTGAGGCACTTAAAGTCCTACAGACTAATAGTGCTTTCGTGAAAAACTTCAAATGAAAATTGTACAGTATCATCACGTGAGACACGTGAGACATATATATGCACACTAGCAGCGACGCCTGGCGTCTCTAGCTGTATATAGAGCATACCGGTTGGCGTATCTGTAGTATACATATATATACTGTCGGTGCACGGCGGCACGAAATACGAAATACGAATACCTGTTTCTCTGTTGCATATATGCATATACATGCTCGCTTCGCACTCAACTATGCTATCTTTTCCCTCTTTCCGCTCGTTCCTTTTCTTTCTTTCCTCTATGCTTTATTTCTCTCACTCTCGCAGCTACCAGTTCGGTCAACGCGGTAAGATTAGTGACCGGACGACCGCTCCGTGAATTTAGCCTTCGTACCGTTGAGCTACGCGTGATTGGTAATTGCTTAGTCTAGAGGTCATTTCTGACGTGGGCCAGGGAGGTTAGCGGTGATTCGTTGCACCCGCACAATCATCGCCTCCCGCCATTACACGTGTATATCGTCTTGGGGAAAGATTATTTATGAATTGCTTGTTTTGTTTTTTTCCCCGTGATCTCTTTGTAATCGGTTACGAGACGTTGGAATCTCGCGCACCCTGATCCTCGCACTCTTTGCCTCTACTATATCGATTTATTTAATAAATTCATGATTTGCTTCTTTTTCTTGCTACGGCGCGCGTATCGCTACGTCTCGAAAAGTAGGCAATTCAAGGTCATCGGGCAGTGACGTCACTAGTGGCCAGCGAGCGCGTCCCGCGTTCAACCGTGGGATCCTGCCGTGGTTTAAATGCTCGATGGAATGCGGCGAGCCCTTTTTGCCATTCTTGTCCGCAGTCGCGCAGTCGCCCTGGCTCGTGCCAGGAGTGTATCTATTGCGTATACTGCACAGTGCCGGCACCATTTCATTCCGGGAATTTCATTTTCTCTCGGCTCGTTGGCCCGACGATTACGTAGGATCAGTATTTTTTTTGTTC
>JARPRG010000305.1:565079-589438 GCA_031001745.1 Hartigia nigra
TTTTTATTTAAGAATATATAGATTGCGTATAGCTAATAGTTTATTGGGAATTGTTTTGTATCGAATGACTCGTATTTGTTATATATGTGTTCGCAAAGCGGATGTCTCATAGGTGTAAAAGGATGAATATGCTGATAGAGTAGGAATGTCTGGCCGATGTTTCGCGGTATTCATACGGGAAACCCACCCTGCTTTCATTACTTATGCAAATACTTTCGGTTTCCGAGAAAAGCGCTGGCGCGCCGTGGCAGCTCGTGAAGTACATAAAAATGTCCAGCAACGTACTTACACGGTCAGTGGATCTGCATACGTATTAAGACACACTGCACGAGTCCATGAGCGGTGAACTCGTGAAGGAATGTGTTTGAGCGAAAACAGGATAAAAAGAGTCGATTATCGGAAGAAGGAAGAAAGATTCTTTACCCATAATTTTTGGCGCACGTATTTTCGAGAGTTACCATTTGAAATTTTAATTAATCACTTAATTGCTGATTATGTGACTTTTCCACGAAGTCCGGTTTAGCATCGTGTAATCTCCTCATAGTCGTTGGGGATTTTTGATCGGCCACTGTGTGCTAAAGCCCATCTCTCGATGACGCAATTCATTCATTCATTAACTTCGTCTGGTGTGGGAGAGAGCGTAGATAAGTGCCATATTACACCGGCGCGACGAAACCCACGCGGCCTTAGGTCGCACTCGCGACTATTCAAGAATAGAAGAAGAGATTCTCTGTTACGGCGGGAACTGCGTAAATTCTTTTGTATTTTAATAGAAAGATTGTAAGGTAATTCTTTTTTTTTTTTTTTTTTTAACAATTTCCTTTGTGCCGGCTTCCTTCCTTATCTTGCACCAATGCATGATTACCAGCTGAGAGATATAGCGGCTTCCATTTGCGATATTTCTCATAGTCTCTAGTTTCGCCATTTCCGGCCTCGTTTAATGCAAAATATTTTACTGCTCAACTTCAGCCGAACGACTTATCGATTCATGGCGCTCGTCCGTTCGTTTGACCATTTATAGGTTTTTTAACGTTCATACGAATTTCTTTTTCGATGACGTAAATAAGATGCACAGAGATATCGGGGCAATTTAAAAGGAGAATTTCACAAAAGTGCGGGGGTGGGGATGAGGAGGCGGGTAGGAGTTACGTGGTCAAATGTTCAAATGAATACAGCAGTTCAGCGAACTCATTACTCCTTTGCCAATCTATTAGCTCTTGCGATTAAAATTCCGTTGTGCCGTCCGAAATGTCAAGCGCAAAACCTGATTTGGGAATGTCACCCAGCTTCAACATCAATCGAAGATATTAGGTTGCTAAGTGGCTTTGCAGGAGCATGGTTATCATCGAATGATCACGGACTTTCTTATTAAAATTCTCCTTTGATGTATGGAAATCTTTTTTAATGCTTTTTTTTCTTGACACGTTGTCGCGCTACTTCCTCCTTTTACACGCGTTGGCCACTGTCAGTTTTAAAGGTCAACCCTGACCTGCCTGAACTACTGGCCAGGAGTTCATTCCAAGAGGCTATTGGAGCAAGTTCAGGAATATCGCCGCTTAGCTCCTCAACAACGTCGAACGTCGCCATGGACGAACTTTCATCAGTCTGAAGTTCGCAAGACTCGCGTAAGAAGCGTGAAGCAGCTCCGGGCAAGAAACGGAATTTGCCTGTTTTTTTTCTTTTCTTTTTTTTCTTTTCAATTATTCCCCTCCTCTTTCATTGCCGACTTTGCGTATCACGTGCGCACTTTTTCCGTTAGACTAACAATCGCTCGCTTCGGTTTGATCCAATTTTCAAAGCAACGAAAAAATAATGGACGTCCTAATTCAAAGTTTCTAATAGTTCCACTTCCGGCTAGCTATTCACACTGCATTGATGAAAATACTTGAGACCTATATAAGCCGGAGAATGTCCTTTTCAAATGGCACAACTTGTCCTCAATGAGAGCTAACGAAGTCCCATTTAGAGTGCGTATTGTCGGCTCACTTGAAGTCGAGTCGAAATTCGTGATATCCTGTTGGGAATCGATCGGCCGGGACCGCTGCGCGTATATCGGGTGGGACATAAAACATGGAATGCTACCTTCCCTCCCTCTGTATGTATTTCTCTTTTATTCTCCTTCTCTCTCACGGCATTCTTCATCCCCCCCCCCCCCCTACCCCACCGTCTAGCGAATGCTTCTCCTTTTATTCTTACTGCATCTTTTATATTCCTGGACTTGCAAAACGATCCCCTATCTTTTTTCATACCCCCTCCCAATCCCACCTGTTACTATTGAATATCCAACCAAAGCGACGTCTTTCCACGTGAACAATCGTAACTCCTCCGTACGTATCTATATGATTCATCTGTGACTCGTGCACACAGCATCATCCTGCTTCAGGGCACATAGGTACTTTTATAACTGGATTGCCGAGGCTCCAGGTTACACGTAGCAGATAAACGCGTGGGTTCGCTCTATAAGAGATTTATGGCCTCGCACATTGGAAAGAGGACCGTAGTCAAGTTATATCGTAATAATGAGTTAAGAAATGGGAATTCTGTTCCAGCAGAGGAACAAGGGCTTCCGTTTTCAGTTGATTCTTCCCAGTTCAGTTCGTCGATTACCTTTATAGGAAATTCTTGGATATTCCTTCTGATATCAGAATTCGCTATAATATATACTACCCTTCGGTTTCTGCGCTCGCCCTCTTCCAGCCATCCACCCTTTGCCAATATCTACCCCGTCTGTGGCTCCCTTTCTCTTCTTTTTCTCGTCTTTCTTCATTTCAGTGCTTTTGCTCTCTCTCTCTCTCTCTCTCTCTCCCTCTCTCTTCTGGTACTCTTCCCGCCCATGACGTAGAGCGCCACCGTCGTCGACGGAGGCGCTCGATAACGTCGGGACGCGTCGACTAGGGCTGCCGCCTATCTCAACACGCGCATTCATGCGACGTCGTACTATGGCCTGCTTACATGGAGAGCACTGACCTGCAAGGTCGCTCTTACGTGGCTACACGTGCTGCTGTGAATTTACGCTGACCCCACCATCTCCACCGGTGCCGCCACTACCACCACCACCACCACCACCACCACTACCTTCACGAGATCTACCCCCGCCATCAGTATGCTCCCACCTCTGCCCTTCTCTGATCCACTAACACCGCTACACGCTACTATTTTATGCCGAACCTTCTACACGAACGAACACACATACATTCACTACGATACAACTTTTATACACGTGGACTTCTCCTCGTGTCTATCCATGTCTGTCTGTGACGTTCTTCTATATAATTTCTTTTATCTCGTGCGATACTGCGGTTTGCCAGCCGGATAGCAGAAATGCTTCTGCCATTGGCTGACACAGCTACGTGCGAGTGTCGGATGTATTTTTTGTTGGCCATGGGCGGCATGAGGAGGGCTGGAGAGGGAAGGGGAAGACGGAATCTGTATTTCGCGTGACGGCCTTCCCTTCTACCAGTAGCCCATCCCGTACTTAAAGATTTTTATTAGAAAAGGTACTTTCACATAATTGCAATTAACACGTGTCGTCGACGTCAATCGATATTGATTCTCGATCCACGTGTCATCCCGCTGCGTGTTATATATGTAGGTTTAGGAAAGAGAACCTTGAGACGACTATGCGTATGGACTGTAGATTTTCTTGATCTTTAATTATTCGATTGACGCGAGGGTGACTCCGCTGATCCATATTCTTCTGTATTTTGTGGTATTTTGTGGTATTGTGCGATGAGACAACCTCGAAAGTCTTCCGTGCCTAATTTAGTTAGGGATTTTCTATCTTTAGAATTTCCATGTCTTTTCCTCCACCACGAGTCTTGGCGAACAGCCAACCAATCGCCAAATTCTCCTTCCTCTCCCCACTCTCTCGGAGTTCAGCACGTGCAGCAGCTACAAGATTCTTGCTTATCGTCGCTTTGAACATCAGTTCCGACAGGTTCTTCCTGGTGCCACGGAGGTCCTTCTTCTTGTCAAGAGACTATCGTCACCTCCTCGTCCCTCCATTTCCTTCCCTCTGGCTCTCGTGACTTTTCTCATCCTCGAGCGAGACACTCTGGGTACTCGTGCCGCATTGCGCCTCTTATAAGCCAAAAGGGAATCCAAGCTATAAGAAGCTGTGAGACATTGGTTTAAAACGTAAGAAAGAGAGGAAAGTACCGGCTGAGTTATGGAGGAAGAAAGTCCATTCGACTCAGTAAGGAATAATTTGTCGAGACAGATGGCACCTCGCCTAGTAATTTGCAGAAACGCCCACACGATATCGAGTGACCTCAGATGTCTCTGCACGTGGCCCACGTGGCCGAGTCCGAAGGTCGGGCAGATTTTCGTGTGTTCCCTTCCTTTTCACGCCCCATTAAATCGACGCGTCGCGTCGCGACGTGTCTACTGCGCGGACTCTGCGATACGCGTTATCGTCTTTTCGCCATTGATCATCTGCCCAAAGCGGCCAGATGGCTGATACTTTAGGTCACTTATGTGAAACGGGAGAGTCGCAGAGAGATACTGCCGCCCACATTTCCTACATTGCTTCCATTGACTGACTACGTTACCTGCATTGTCTACGGATACTGACAATAAATGGGCCAACAACTAAAGAGCGACTGATAGAGAATAGTTGCGCTTCTCCTATCTTGGCTGGCATCACAGCATGGAAGCCGCCAGGCACTGCGTAACTCTGATCTAAATTCCAGCTACTTTTCTTTCGCTACTCTTCTTGTCCTCCTCGCTCCTTCTTCCTCTACACTCCTCTCCTCTCTCCTTCTCATTGTCACAGTATCTCCAGTCTAGTCCTCCTTTCGGAATTCAGCATCCGGCTGTATGCTATATATGCTATGGCGCATTACGGTATTGTACCCCTTCACCCAGAGATTCCGGTTGGCGAGTCTCCTGGTGGTAGAAAGATAAAGTCAGCGGGAACTTCTCTTGATCCTTTCTCCGCTGTACGAAACGCGTCGCTTCGAGATTCTTGACCATTTTTGCCGTGCTTTAGCCTCTGATTGATTGTTCGGTCGACTCTCGATAAGGAACATTGATTCACTCGAGAGATTCGAAGGAGCTCTCGGTCCCTCTTTGCCTCTTTTCAGCAGGAATCATTAATTCCTCGACGCTTACGAAGTATACCTCGATACGAAAGAAAGTTTTTTTTATTTTTTTTTTTTCTTGAGAAAGTATCATTTGCTAAGAATTACGTACGAGTCGGTTAAGATGGCTCCGAATCATCATCCAAGACACTAAATGATCTATAGGTCATCGCATTTCTGTTTCAGAAGAGGAAATCGACGTAGTATCTTTCGACAAACCGTGCAGACCTGCTGATCTACCAACCTACCCCAGCCCTGCGGATCATCATCGCTTCCAGCTGACAGTGAATACAGCGTTAAAAGACAAGCCGCAATCAAGACCACGTGGCAGACCACCATCGAATAATAGTCCACGGAAACGAAGTGCCCAAGCCGAAGTGAAACCAGCCAAACGTGCGAAGCAACGGACTTATCAGAAGCGAAGCAAAGTTACGAAAGCTGCCGCAGCTGCGGCTGCAGCGGCCGCGGCCGCTGCGGCAGCCAATAATTCCGGCACGATGTCGAATAAATCCAGTTCGACCTCAAGGAGTAGTAGCGACGAGGAACCGGATACGGAAAAGAGGAGCCTCCATAACAATATGGAGAGGCAGAGGAGAATAGAGCTGAGAAATGCATTCGAGGAGCTCAGGGTACTCGTGCCGGAAGTCGAGATGAAGGAGAAGGCGCCGAAGGTCGCCATCTTGAGACAGGCAGCCATTTACTGTGATATGTTGACGGAAGTCGGTCAGGTCACTATGGAGAAAGTGACGGAAATGAAGATGCGCCAGGAGAGGTTGCGAGCGCGTCTCAGGGAGCTCAGAAGAAGTTTGGCATCGGCACGTTGAAACGTAACAATGGCTGACTTCACTTTAATCCCGGAGTTCAGGCGATACGATGGGATCGATAATTCATCGATGTGCGCTGGCGACACTGATCGTGAATGGGAGGTACGATGCTGCCCCGAGTACTGGATACTTGGATCCTGCCTGGACATGGCTTATACAGCAGGAACTGCTGGGGTACGTTCACCGTGCACTTCTACGATGATGTGATATGGCTCTGGGTGTGACGTAATCGATAACGATTGTTTCTATATAGAGGGAAGGCGATTGCCTATGCGTGAAACTTCCTGTATGTAGTGCGAAAATGAAAGGGAGAGTAGTGATACTTTTAGGAACGTTTACCATAAAGCGCAGTGTACAATAGGCGATCAAGGTCGTTGCTCTGACCGGTTTAGAAAATTTATATTTTTTTCTCAAATTCTTTCCTTTATTATTATCATTTCTTTTTAATAGGAAAATACAGCTTTGCACTGTTTTTTTTTCTTTTTCTTTTTTTTTTTTTAAGTAAAAATACGTGCACTTTTCGTTCACTGGCTCCTTTTTACGGGTTATAGGAGATTTTAAAAAATTCTGCTTTACATTATCTGTTTTTTTTTTGTTGCTGCTTCTCCTGAACTTATTCTGGTATCTCACTGGAGATCATTTGCTGTACGAATGCTCAGCGTTCATCGTTCTTACGGTCTTTGTCATTCTTTCATGTTTCTCGCGAATTCACGTTAAACGCTACTGTCCTTATGGACGGGAAACAAAAAAATGGATATCCTCGACCGGTTTGGAGTTCGTTAAATTCGTCTTTAATAGGAATTCCCGAGGAACGTGGAAGGAACGAAATGATGTCTCAGGTTTGCACGATTGCGTAGACACACTGGGAGCCACAGAAACGTGCGCGTATCCACACGTGTCCTCTAGGATGCAGCAACGTACAAATAAATGCATCTGCATCATTGAGCGTTGCTCACAGGTAGAATTTCGGGGCACTATATATACAGATATATATACACATATATGTACTACTGCGGTCCTGAACGTCGTGCGCAAGTATATTGCAAAGTATGCTTAGACGAAAATGCATATAGATAATTATATAACTACGATACATAGATAGCGGATATACACTTATATAAATTATATCTAATCAATGTCGATAAGGTTGCGCGTCCTTTTTGGTTTTTTTTTTTTTTTTTTACATGACGTCGTTAGTGATTCTTGTTTTTCTTGGGCGCGCGAAATCCTAGTGTTTCTTTTTTTTTTTCTTTCTAATCGAGTCTCTCCACCGTTTTATCTTTAATTTTTCTTTTTCTCTTTACTTATCCTACCTCTCTCTCTCTCTCTTTCTCTCTTTCTCTCTGTACCGCAGAACCTTATTCGCTCAGAATTCATTATTTCGACTAGCCACTATTCTCGGCTCCCATGGCTCTTCCCATACTTGTTCCTGGCCTTCGTGACCGTTTCCACTGCACGTGGAAACAGGTGCAACCAGATATTCGTAATACGTGGGTTCGACGTACTGAACGAAAACAAAAAAGAAGGTCATCGCGGTAGTCAAAGAGAACGAAGGAATCAGTGGACGAAAAGTAAATAAAACTTAATGAGAACGAGAGACGAGGAAAGAAGAATTAAAAAGAAAAAAGACGACGCTTAATCCGCATGCGTGATTCGGATCATCACCTCTATCCTGAGCCCCCTGCCCCCCTGCCCACCCCCTGCCACTCCCCGCCACCGCCGCTTATCCTTAATATAGCTATACATACGTTTCATTTTTTTACCTTAACATTAACCTTGGCCGTGGCGGTTTTTACGCTTTTACCGAACATGCGCGGCTGCGCTGACGGTCGAATGTTCGCGCTCTGTAGGGACGTACGATATATTTGTTTTTCTATAAACACGTCCTTCTCTCTCATACCTCGCTAAATACCAACCTCTTGCGCTGCCGTCTCTCCTCCATTGATTGTCTGGCTTTATAAGCCGAATGCGTAGAGAAAAGAGGCGTAAGAAAAAAGACGAAAGAAAAGGTAGGAGGACAAAGTCGTCGCACCAACTGTGCAACGCTTTGGAAACTGCACTTGTGCTACGTCTCTTCTTCCACTCTCTTCTTTTTTTTTTGGGGGGGGGGGGGAGGTTCCTTCCTTTTCTTTTATTAACGACTCGACAGTCCGTCGTTCGGATACCTCACGTTGTAGGCAAATTTTTAACGCGTTAGGTAGTGTATAAAAGTTTCTACATGGAATTAAATATTTGTATAGTAATTGACGATGTTAGGGGAGAACGTTAATTATTAATTACCTTTATTAATGTAAATCCATCGTATACCATATGGTGAAAACTTTTCAGTGCGACTATATTATATTTACCATTAGTATCATCGCTATATTATTGCTATTAATACTATTATATATTATTATTATTATATAATTATTGTAGATCTAGCTGTATCATCACCACCATTGTTACACCATATACTGTCTTGAGGTATTTTCTTTGAATCGCAGTTGTACTACTTTTTGTTTTTTTTTTCTCTCTCTTCATTCTCCATTATTTCTCTCAAATATAGTACAGAATGTTAAGCGTCAGGAAAGGCTAGGTGTACATACGATTGAAAAAAGTGTAGATCGCTTGAACTAAGATCGAGTCAGATGATGCGTGTCATTTGAGGAAGAAACAATGTGTTCATTAAATTAGTAGGCACTAGTATTCGTTTATATATACAATACTTACATATATACTTTTACAGAAAATAAATAACGGAATTTGAAAAGGAAAAAAAATAAAGAAAAAAAAGAAAATGAAAATGAAAATGAAAAATAGAAACCAAGAGAGCAGAGGGGACCGTAGCTAAAAATAAATCAGAGCTTTGCTGCTCGGAGAGACGCGAGAGACGAAAGCGAAAGAGGCAATAGAAAAGAAATGAAATACTGGCAAGAGGAGCAGTAGGAAAAATTAGCTGGCTAATTCTTATCGTGAATGTTTATTGCGATGACGTGCGAATGATGAATAGATGGATGATGAAAGAAAGAATTCAAAATGTTTGATGATTTAAATAAGGGGCGGCGATTCTTCGAATGCGTCAGATAATGCGTGATACACGGAAATTCTAGCCAAGGGATCATCGTGTACGCGAGTGCGTCTGTCATTTAATGTCGAGGAACGTTAAAATACATTAATTAAGAATAATGAATACAGTAACAGATAAGAGAAACCTGAATCGCAACTCAAGTGCTTCACATAGTTTTAGTATATAGATCTAAAGAGGGAGGATCGGGGTGATTTATATACTATATATATATATATATTATATATATATACACATACATATTCGTACGTATAAACGAAGATTCCTTCGTATTAAAATTAAAATTCAATTGGTCACTGACTCGCGTTAGTGCCGATTTATATCTAGCGATTCCCTTAGGCACTCGTCGGCGCCATGCTTCTCGATAAATTGGCTAACTCGAGACGAAATAGCGCGCGAATCGCCAAATTGCAACAGGGCATCCGGGTTCCGGTTGACTTTTACGTAAAATCACTGAGTTTCATAGAATTCTTCATTTCTCGCTTTTAAGCAGACGTCGTGTCCTCTTGTCTTCAAGATTCGTACGATTTTGAGTTTTCTTCTTTATTTTCTTTCTTTTCCTTGACGAGAATCGACAGTTACTAGATTGAGTTGACAATGAGGTTTTTCTTTTTTCTTTTTCTGGCTTTCTTTTCTGGAAAATTGGCCATCAGTGAATTTTTTATTTTTTATTTTTTTTTAATGCACGACGTCCAATCGGCTGCTTTTAAATCTTGTATCTCGACGTCTTGATCCGAGGCATCCTTTGAATTCTCTATTTAATTCCTGTTATCGTCCTGAGAAAGGTCAAAGCAATGCAATCAAGAGATACGTCCCGATCGATGATCGTTTCGTTTCTTTTTTGGGCTCTCATCTTCGTTTGACAATTTTTTGTTTTTTAACCGGAAACGTACTCGAGCACGCGCGTGTACCGTTCGAGAAGAGCAAAACAAAAGAAAAGAAATGACAATGGCGTTTATCGTTGGCGCAATCATCATT
The DNA here is from genome assembly GCA_031001745.1 of Hartigia nigra. Classification (NCBI taxonomy): domain Eukaryota; kingdom Metazoa; phylum Arthropoda; class Insecta; order Hymenoptera; family Cephidae; genus Hartigia; species Hartigia nigra. The sequence continues at coordinate 575,030 of JARPRG010000305.1, forward strand.
TCCGGTCTTTCCCAAGTCGCGCGCATGCATAAACAATTCAGAAAATATGATAACAACTCGCGGCCAAAGGTGGGCATGGACCTACCCTCTTTTTTTCTTTTTTTTTTTTTTTAATCACATTACGTAATCGTCTCCTTGCATCCTGACACTTCCACGTTACGTTTTCGTTTCTTTTCTCGTTTATCCACTTTTTCCTATCACTTTCTTTTTTTACCAATTTTTAGACGGACACGCCCACGCGATCATGAACGGACATGACTTTATTGTCTGGTAGTCTCGCTTGGCCGGCCGAAGACCCTGGGATTCTGTCGCTTTTCTTTTTATACCGAAGGAGTTCTCCAGGACGCTTCTCTTTTTATATATTTATATACGAATATATAGGGTTATTCACGACGAAAGCAGCAGCCGAAGGTAGTTCTAGCATAGAAATTCAAATGAACAGGCTATTTCCAGGTGGCGCGTCTGTTCGTGAATAACCCTGTATATACTTGTATACATAAACATATGTACTCCGTGCTATGTAGATAATGGTCAATGCTCGGTCCTTCGAGTCGAAAAGGCATTGTTCAGCGCTCGCCTGCACCACCGTTGCCATCAGTTTAGAACGCAAGAAGAAGACGAAGCAGTTAATGAGAAATTAAAGAAAAGAAAAGAAAAGAAAAGAAAAAAAATATTAAATATTAAACAAATGAGTGCAAACGTACCTGCTAGCCACATAGACATTTACACGTTATAATAGTTAATGGTGAACGGTAGTGAATGGCGCGAAGTACGAGGAAAACACTATGAAAACTATACTATTTATTGTCTTAGATTCATCATAGATCCCTGGTACTGCTCCATTCAGCTCTACGGTTACATCTATGGAATATTATTTGTTTCCGTTCTTTACTCTTTTTTTTTGTTCGTTAAAATAATACAGAAAAATGCACGTGACTTCGGTTAAGTATCCACGGATATGAAATCGTGCCGATTTTTTTGATACGCGTTACGTAGTAGTATGTTATGCATAGTTAACTATTAACATGTACGAATCGATTGAAAAGAGACGCAGCAGCATACAGATTAGACGAAGGAGCGTAGAGAGCAACAGAAGTTACATGTATGTACCTATTATAAATTGGCAGTGAGATGCGCCTAAAATACTACATTAAATATGAAATATATGCACGCACACCGTATCCGTTAATGTCACATGGACTGAAAATACAAAATATATACTTTGCTACTGTACAATAAAGTGCTTAATATTAAAAGGAATTCGTGAGAGAGATAAGAGTGTGAATGAACGTTGCGAGAGAGTGACTTAAATGGGCAAGTAACAGCAGAGAGAGAGAGAGAGAGAGAGAGAGAGAGAGAGTGTGTGCAAGTTAAGCGTGATGATGGTTTATACAATAACGATAGCTTCCTTTTATATTCAGAGCAAAAAGATAATACAATATTTTTATTTATCCATTTATTTTTATACGTTATCAAGAGTCGAACAAGCTGACAAGAAAATAATGAAGTAACAATTTATGAAAATCGTTGAAATGTATACAAAATAAAAAAGTGTAAAAAAAAAGGAATTATCTCTCCATGGAAAACGCGGGGTACCAGCATCCACTATTTTTTTTGTTTTTTTTTTAATAGGTTGATGGCGGTGGATTTTGTAATCAAAAAGGCTGCTCCGATCTTTCGTCCAATGAAATGGAATGGGCAGTCGCGTATATACTCGAAAAAAGTGGGACAAGATTTAAAAAATATATGTAGACTAAAACAGACGAATCACGAAGCACAGATCGAAAATATGGCTGAAACCGCGTTACATTATTGTATGGGATCTTTTATTTTTGTAAGAAACTGTCGAAGGTTTCGAAAAAATAGAATAAAAGATAATTTGAAAAAAAAATCCACGACAACGGAAAAATACGTGTTCTCACGTATCACGTAAAAAAAATTATAGTTATTTTTGAAAAATTCAATTTTATTCTAGTACCAAACGATAGAAAGACTGGAGCCGCTTAGTAGCTGGTGATTTGTTACTTTGAAAATCAGATACGTTTTGAAACTCGTCCGGCAAGCCAAGATTTTACAAGTGAATGTGTGACGTTCGGAAATTTCCCAGTAAATCCGGTGACTCGAACATTGAACTAATTAAGAAAACTAAAAAGTACGATACACAGCCTGAATAATAATAAAATACTATTAATATCTATGAAAATGCCTCCCCAATGTAAGCAAACAATGGGACGTGTGAGTCAAAATACATTTTGCAAAAAAAAAAGAAGTAACAATAACGATTTAGATATACGAAAAGTAATATTTATACCCGGAAGTTACAGTAATTAAAAAGCAATATTTATACTGAAACTACTATTAACTATTTGTATACTCCTCAGCACTGTACGATGGGCAGGCAAATCATTGTACACGGAATGCTTGTTTCTTTCTCTCGCATAAAAGCAGAATCATCGAGTGCGTCAAGGAGTCTGCGAGGAAGGTATGAACGAGAAATAGCAAGAGTGAGAGAGTGCGAGTGTTGCGAGTGTGAAAGTGAAAAGAAAAAGGATACGTGCGTAATAAGAAGCAAGAGAATCATTTTTGTTGTACTTAAAACGATAAAGTTCGTGGCAAATAATAGAAATGGCGCTCGAATTTATAGTACATGTTAAAAAGACTAAAAAACGGAAATGACTCATAGGCTATATTCGAGGGATGCCCGTATACTGAGGAAGCCCCCTTTATTTTTAATGATCAAGTGGCGTCTCACGGGAAACGGAAGTTGAGCGATATAAATATTAACGAAGAAATTCATTGAAAACTAAGAGACTTCTGGTCCTTGTGTCTACGCCACGTGTATCGTCGTCGCGTCAGACGCATATTTTGTTGAAAGATTTCACAATACTATGATGGTTTTCTTTTTAAGGAAAAGGGTCATACAGTTCCTTGACATTTATATTTCAAATTATCTTATATTAATTAATAAAATGCTATGTCATTTATGTCGAATATTTTATTCATTCCTTTCCGTACCTTCGTCAACCTACTTTAGGTTTAGTTTCTTAAGAATGTATTATCCGATATTGATCTTTTGGAATCTTCTCATGAAAATTATTCTACCTGGCTCGTTTTAATGAAAAAAAACTTTCGCGTCGACGAATTAAACCTGATCTAAAAGTCCGGCAATAATCCTATGACCTCGGCATACCTTAGCCAAGTGGGACCAATTAGACTACTAAATGCGAGAATTATGGAAAGCAGAGGTAATAGTTTTTAGAATAAAATCGATTGAATTTTCTGATAGATCCTAACGGCATATCAGAATTTGACGGTTTTCGTACTTTCGGCGGTACTAGAAGGTATCAAGTATCAAGTTTATGCACAGTGATGTATTCTAGTAGACGGCTAGAGATAGATTTACCATTCATAACGTTTTTCTGGGAAGATTCTCACCGTCTAGTTTGAAGATCTTTTTGAAAGACATAAAATGAAGGAGGCTATTTCACGAGAGGCAAAGCATACTTTGCATATTCTTAGAATTTCTTCTGTCCCAGCGATATTCCCAAAAATCATATTTATATACTAGCTTTATCATATTCTAACGATTAGATAATATTCTTAGCAAGTCTTGATAGCCTGCACTGGAGGCTAGATAGAAATGCTAAGAATAAGGCCTGCACTGCAACTATATCTTTAACCGAAAGATAACTTAGAATCTTCGACTGCGAGAAAAGGATACAATAATTGTAAGGATAAGGATAACTTCGTATTTTGTCTTCGAGATATACAAAAGGATTTGGTATTTCCTATACTGCAATCCATGCACAATTCTTGCACACGTGTGTCAGATACAATCTAATGTAAGATAACTGTACAGTATCGAAAATCTTATTCCTGATACACATGAATAGAATTAACAGATTAGAGGCTGGCAGGATCCTTTAAATATATGGAGAGCGTACATACGGTGACGTTAAGCGACAATTATGCTTGGATTTCTATCGGGTGAGCGCAATACGCTTCGGCTCGTAATTCCTAATGTCGTTTCAGGGCCTAAAGCATTCAGCTATCTCGAACGTTCTCAAGGCTGATTCCTACAGTCACGCTCTGCTCGGCCCGACATTACTTTGATTCGCCTGAATTCGCGATAAGGAACTCTTCTCTAATTTCTCACCGCTCCTCCGTACATATTTGTCGTTGCATACTACATTATTCTCTGATACGATATTCAGAGACGTGTAAATAATGTGTTTGTCATTTCTACGGAGCTGTAGTTTATAGAATTTTTCGTCGTTTACACCAAGCTACATTACAAATTGTATCGAGCTACATAGAAACGTTAAAATATCAACGATACAAGACATACAACGTGTGACGTGGTATGAATTCTCTAGACAGCTCGACTCTATCTGATCACGAGAGTCTAAATGCTATTCTAATGCCTCGTATGTATTGTCTGAGACGTACCTCTTTATACGCTTGAAGACTATTTGAAATCCTACAACGTCGTCGCTAGTTGAAAAAGTTGTCTGGCTGACTCTGTCTTTTCTTGGCCTCCGGAATTTCCCGATACTTTTGTCGGTCATCGGTCTTCAACTTTTTGGAATCGTCTCTTAAACGTGACAGAACTGCTGCGAAGTTATCCGGGGACATTGCATGATTATATTTTGTTCTGGTAAAGCTTTGCGACTGTGCCGTATTGATCAGTTGTTTTCTAATGGGAGAAAATCAATCTTCACTGCGTAGGGTGTGGCAAAGTGCATTCGACAGAGCCTGCAAATGACAAGACTGGCTAGCAAATTCGACTGTCGAAGACAGGTCTTCGGTGTATTCCGATAGTGACTTTCTAGTGATTTTTTCATGGCGCCACGACCGGCCTGAACGCGCGGAACGTCTGGAACACACGGGCCGCGCGTGCGCGTTGGCTGACGCAAAGTAATGGTGGACCCGTGCGAGATTGTAATGTCGCGCGTGCCAATTCTTGTGATCTTAGGTGCAACAGGCTCAGGAAAGTCACGATTGGGCATCGAATTGGCTCAGCGATTTTCCGGGGAAATTATCTCAGCAGACAGCATGCAGGTGAGTCTCATATAATACACGCGAATATGTAGATTGGTGCTTCGTTCGTCTAGCATGTACTTGGAGGTTAGGAAACACTGAACACGAGGTCGCCCGTGCCAACGATACGAGATCTCTTTATTTACGGAACATCCTAATTTTCTGGGTCCCTCGGCCAGTTTCTAGTTTTCGTATAAATTAATTTATACATCATTCTTTTTCTGATTCTGAAAACGTTCTTTACTGACCTTCGAGTATTATATCTGCCCACGGAGAGGGAGAAAAATTGTTGCATAAACATAGTGATGTTCTCTTATAAATAAATTGGAGTTATTATCACTGTCTCTTTTTATAATTCTCAATACAAATTTAGTTCCGTTCGTTAACACTTAGAGCATAAAAACAACTTCCACAGTTTCTACAGTATTAATTGGATTTGGTAGGGATTGTGAAAAAATAGTCACTCATCCAAGGGCATGGGGAACCACGTGGCATTTGCGGAAGAGTCATAAATTCGTCGTTTATATCGTCTCGCACGCACGTGTTGCGAGCATTTTAATCTTATCAGACATCCTCGAACACAAGGACGTATTGCGTGAGTGTGGAGCAAAAGTTGGAAAGGGCCACACACGTGTCTCAATACGTCGGCACGTCCAAATGTACGTAATTCCGTATGTGGTATTGTTTAAATGGGATCAAGTCACAAGCCACGTGAAGTTCTTCACATAACACCTTGAACCCTGTCCCTTTTCTGACCCACACGCATTTCGTATTTCACGCATATACTTAAACTAAGTAGTATAGGCGTTCTTGAAATTTTAAGCGAATAATTAACCAAGCTTTTGCCTCATCCACGCGATTATTTGAATAACATTTTTCATTTCTACCGACTGTACAATGGCGAATTGCGTTATTCGGAAGGAATTTACTCGTAATAATACATCTTTATAACTGTGGTCAAATTGCTCAAAGAAAAGTGATCAAATCGAGCATTAAATAGCGACACGTGTAGTGAAAGAAAAGAAAGGATATTTTAAATAATAAACAATGAATCTTTATTGTATTATTTCTGAAAAATGACAACTTCAGTGATTCCACTAGCCGTCGTGCACATTGAATTCCTCCTAATTCTGTGACGTAACTCCCAGTGCTAAAAGGTAGTTCTCCTAGAAGCAGCGGGCGTGAGCTATATCTGAGCCCACGTGCTTCGGTTTGTTGATAGTTTATAGTACTATTAACCTCCGGATTTGCGTCCACTTACCCGGGCTCGCAAGGCGCCGATCCTTGAATTTGAAATAGTTTCGACGTTCCGAGCTAATCGCGCCGCGTGATCAGAATTAAGCAGTTCGTTACAGTCTGAGAATCACCTGGTAACACTTGAGAAATATATATTCGTCGATGCTAATACTTTTCTCGTTGTCTCGACGGTGTTCCAATCCTGTGGCTGCAAGACTATCGGTGAGGAGTAATTAGAAATTTGGAAAAATGTATTCCGGTACAGAGTTACTCTGTAACGTATTAATCTAAAGTATCCAACGCAATACTATACTTCAATCATTATATGATTATATCAGCAATAAGGATTTCATCGTGAAAACAAGTTGCGTCAATATTGACACATTTTGTGGAATCTTACCGATAGCTTCTTAGCGAATTATGTATTCTTGGGCGACTCGTATGTAATTACATAGTTCATCGAATGATAATCACAGTCGAAGAGACAATTCTTGTAGTTCTCTACGCCTTATTGCGTAAACTTAATTATCGTCATAGTGTACATATGACTAATTGTCAAATTAAGCGGATCTTCAGTACCGTATCCATCGAGCGACTTAAAAGGACATTTTCGGAAATTCTAGGTGTCTGATAATCATTGTACCTCGCTATTTTTAATACTTCTGGTACACCTGAGTGCTCGTGCACTCCGCTCGTTATATAGCGGTCATTTTTCGTGAATAGATCCTTTGGTGCGACCGATGAATCGTGAATGTCTTGGTTTTCAATGGCGCGTCGGCGGAACGGAGAAGTCCTATTTGTAATTCGAAGGTTCTACGGAGCAGACGTCGATGTACTCTCGGATTCTTGCGCAATCGAGGAGCACAAGGCCGTGCCTCCAGCACGTCAAGGTTAGAGAGAACTTGTTGGTGCGCTATCAACGAGCATCGTCACTTCCTGAGCCATGGGGAACTTTGTTCCCTTTTAAGGTGTATCCGCTAATCGGTAATCAATGGCGAGTGCTAGCGATGCCGCCTCTGTCGGCGTTTTAACTGGAACATCGATCGATCGATTGGCCGCAAAGCTTCCTAAATGAAAATAATTGTGCAAATGGGGCTTAGCTGGCGAACGTAATCCCATTTCGATGAAATGAGCATTCCAATTATCTGACGGAGATGGCGCGTCTGACTCACTCGGTCAGTGGCATTTACTTCTGACATTATAAGCTTTCTAGCCATATGTGGATAAGCTGATGGAATAACGACGATACGCTATACGTGCTTGGAAATTATTCAATATTATATATTTCCATGCATTGTTACGTGCTGGACATTATATATATATATCGAACTATAATTTTTGAATTGCCGTCATTAGGAACGTCCGTCGAAGCGCCAGGGATTTTTCCGATCTCGAAGACGTAAAGGCGGTCATGGATCTAGCGTCACGATGTAATATAAGAATCCTTATGGGTTCCCCTAAGAATCGAAAGTACTTATCCCGTGGATCCAGTCTCTTACGTGATCAGCCGCAAAAGTACGGCTTTCGTATGGGAATATATCAGACGTTTCCTATATAAATTTGCAAATATGCGAGTCTGTATTATAGCGAGTATGTGTGCGTGTGTCCGAACAGCAATTCCTGGCTTGGAAACACGCTGGAATTTCGTCGTCATCCGCGAATCCAAATCGAGCCTAAATCGGTCATTGAACCTGGAACCAGGTACACAGGCAGGAACGCGCAGACTCGTACTCAGGAGCGTATAGCAACAGTGTGGGTGCCCGACGGATAAGTATCAGGCGTTAAAGAAAAAAAAAAAAAAAGCAAGACGAGAAAGTGACCAGGTTCAGACTATTTAAGCGAACCTTTTAACGGTTCTTCTGGATCGGCTATGAATTTATCTTCCAGCATCTCTACACAATCTGCTGTCTATCATACGGACTATATGTTTCGTTTTGGTTAATTACTTGTCAAAAGGCCATCGGAGCTACAGCCAATAATTAATATTCACTTTATGCTCGATCAAAGCCTTTCGTAATGTAAACACTCTATATAGTTCATGTACCGATCCGTCCTATATCTTTACAATGCCAAAAGATACGCAGTACATATACGAGCACCCACACATAATTTTCGCTCGACTTCGAGCTCCACTTTATTTTTTTAAATCTTAATTTCTACTTCCTCCCATCTTCACGTCCAGTGGCCAACCTTTTCCTGCGCCTCCCCTGGTCTCTCGGACTTGCTCGAACTTCCACGAGACACTCTAAACGTACCGGTTCTTTATTCGCTTCTGAAGCAGCTCGCGGGGGAAGAAACGTCACGCGTATCATGAATTTCACGCAGCTTCCATATCGTTTTCACTTACACGCCTCGAGGTCAGCTAATTTCTAAAAGACATCTGTTCCAGCTCTGGAACTTACGTGGATCATCGGTTCATGAAGTGCGCATATCATTACATAGTACGTGCTCTTGGGGTAGCCAACAGATAATTAATTGTCGATGAATCGTACCGTGGCGTTTGATCTACCGCCTGTACGCACCTACGCAACGTGCGAGGGACGCTGGACCGGTTTCACCTCGATCAGAGGATGACGTGAGAAACTGGGATAAGATCCGTGGAGTTCGACCGGTGAGAAGGAGGAAAAGGGCATAATGAGGATCAGGCGAGCGAGGGGGATACGTGGATAGGATACAGTATTATTGTTTGTACGAAAGTCAGGATCAAGGATGATGCTGAATAAGGTATGCAATACGCGTAAGATAAAAAGTAGTTGGGATTACTAAGATAGAATTTGGACTGGTGGGAGTGCAAAATGAGAAAATCCTTACATCCGACATTGTCATCTCTGGACCAGTTTTCGTGCAGGCTATGGTGTATAGACTCTTTAGAGAATTTAGGCTCCAAAAGTTTGATGGCGGATTCTGTGGAGTTCCCAATAGGCTGCTCTGTGTTAAATGTCGGATCGCTTAAAACCCAATCAATGGGATTTATATTTGAGAAACGATTAGTAGCCAGTTGGCCACGAGCAGTTTTTATTAGACGGCCAATCAGCACATCTTTCACTTAATTTCTACGTCGATTTCTAATTCTAACCGACTTTAGTCGTTTGGAATTCATCAGTCGAATCTTATGAAACTCACTGAGCGATTCGATATCTCAGCATCAGACACATGGAATCGATTCGGATAAAGGTCAGCAGCGTCAAAAGAATTCGATGATCCCGATCACTCGAATTCTCGGCTCTTTCGTTCCTCGATGGGACTCGGATGAGTGTCACGGAATAGCTCACTCGAATGATCGCCGTGTGGCGAGATATAGGCATCGATTATCAAGCACCTGTCCTTTCCAGAGCGAGTTGCTTTCAAGGACAAACTATTTGAATACCTTGAATGCAGCTTATCTTAACAGTCGAGTCCATCGCGATGCCATAACGAATGATTCTTGGGGTCGCGCGTGGATCTTGATTAGCTAACCGAATGACTGGCTTTTATAGCAATCTGCTACTTGTGTCCTTTGAGGATCACTCCAGATTCACGTTTACTTTCGATGCCGGATAGTATGGGCGAAAGTATTACGTCGACTACTCTCGTAGGCGGGAGAGTTTCTATGGCTGGAGATTTTTCGCAGATTCTCTTGTATCAAGGAAACTCTGGTATAAGGTATTTTGCGGTGATCTATGGTTACGAGATGATCTCTTTGACGTATACGAAAGTATAAGTGACACGGAATATATTATTGGGTGCGTCTGCATAAGGGCTTGTTACTTCCGGTTCTTGAACGAAGACGTCGCTGGCTACTGCGAGGTTCTAATATATATACTCGAAGAATTTCCGGTGTTTATACGCTCCATCTCTTACACCTATTTGTCTCGGTTCTCTTGACTCTCTAGCCGGTTCCGATAAGTTCAGACGAGCTGGGATGGAGAATCAGACCGTGATGAATGAAGCGGAACGATCCTAGGCTCCAGTCATTGAGAAAAGGTGGATGTCGTCGTCTCTATTGGACGCTGGAACTTTAATCTGAAACCAGTTTTCTTTGGTTCGTTCCGATGTGCTACGCTTTGAGTCGAGCCCTGAAACACCTAATGGAATATCAAATATTATCGAGTATTACCTTAAATATTTGCCTTTGAAAATCATACAGTCGAGGACCTCTCGACTAAGATTTTATCCTGAGAAATATCTTCAGCCATCTGCCGACAGGTGAATCCCCAGTATAACGAGTCTATTGCACGAATATAGCGAGGGATATTATTATGTTTTTTTTTTAACACTTTTTTTATAGTTGTTAACTTACTCTTCTTAGCCTTTTTACAGCCTGCTTTACCTTATATGGTGCGCCGCGTGTAACGTAACTCATATTTAATTAATTACTGTTTATCCCACGCCACTGGATACACTGTGTGTTGCTTGAGAATATTTTAAAAAATTCTATGGACCATTTCGTAAATGATCAGATCGTAATCGTAGACGGGATCCTGTTTGGTAACTCCGACTATTTTCGAGGTATCGTCCCATTGATCTGTACTTAGCAAAGTTCACCTGTTCCGTGGATTCACCTGTTCTCTTCGGCATCGTGATTCCGTAACCACCCGAATCCGTCGAGTCGTTGTTTCTTCTTGGTTCTCTTGTAGTCGAGTTATTTGAAATCTAGCTCAAGTTTTTATTGCAGGTTTACAAGGGACTGGACATTATCACAGCAAAAGTTACCAAAGAAGAACGAGCAATGGCGCCACATCACATGCTGGATATTTGTGATCCTTTGACTCATTTCTCTGTGGTGGACTTCAGAAACCGGGCTCTGCCGATCGTATCCTTTTTAAATGTAATATCGGCAAATATTGAGACTGTATTATTTTTAGGGGTTTATCTTATGGAATTTCATAACCTTAATCGATCTAGATGAACGATCTTCTCTCGAGGGATAAATTGCCAATCATAGTGGGTGGCACGAATTACTATATCGAATCTCTGCTATGGCAGATTCTAGTCCAGGATCCTGACGAGCCTGTCAAGGCTTCCAAGAATACCGATACAAAAATCAGTAGTGATCTTTCGTGCGATAAGAAAAGTGATAACGTTTCGAAGAGTGACAGTGATACAGTGAGCGTGAACGATCGGGAGGACGACGAGCAGCAGGATCGTCCGCCGAAGAAGATGAAGGTTGAGGAAAGTAACGAGGAGCTACACCGGAAGCTGGCTGCAGTCGATCCGGAAATGGCCAACAGACTTCATCCAAATAACCGGCGGAAGATCATTCGGTGAGTTTTTCTTTTTACTTTTTCTTTTTGGCTGTTTATCTATTTGGATTACACGATAAGTATTTTCTTCTCTAACGAAGAACCTGAGGTATCCATGCTTGTGCCGACTATGCTCTGACCCAGTTCGTAATATTGACTCGGTGGAATACTAAAGCACCGGATGTTGGTCTTTGCTGGATAATCGAAACGGTCTGTTCCGCAGGCGCCATTGTTCTCAAATTTTTGAATAATCAACAATTCCCCTAATTAAATAGTCAATTGCATTATACATACACTGCAAAAGTATAGACGAGCATCGTGTGCGTGTATCTCATCGGTGTTATCTAATGTCTCACACGAGACGTGAAACTTTGCGTCAACATTTTACTCGTTCATTTTATAGCGCTGAAAAAATATCACGAATTTCCTAGAAATCAGTGCCTTCGCTTCTTAGAATTCAAATAAACTTTTTCACTACTGATAAGTTATCATTCGGAACAGAGGAACAAACGTCATTCAGATAATATGCCTGGGAACACGATACTGTTATTGCAAGTGTAAGGTGGCGCCTGCCCAATGGTTTCTTCGTGCAAACTTTACAAATCTCTGAAACATTGACAACACTCGACAGATGTCAAATTTGATTGTCGTAGTTTAACTGTTTGGCTGAAAACAATCGATTCAAAAGGAATATCAAAGGAATATATTCGCCAAGTAATTCTTCTATCGGTGTCTGGTAATCGCCAGCGCAGCGTCACTTCCTATTAACAGGAGTAACAGGAGTATCTATTAACGGCAATCTCAAGATGAAATTTTTCAAAATTCCTTTTCCCCCTCTTCCACCTTGCTCGTTCCTTCCCGTCTCAGCGAAACATTATAATTTAGATAATTTAGAGAATAGTAGATCTATCATCGGACCGAAAGATCGACACTTTCGATACGTTAGATCGATCGATTCCGCAACTTCGATACCCAAATGCAACGCGCTTGTCATCGAGTGATTGTACAAAAAGTCCGGCGGAATTTCGTTGATTGAAAACTGATTGAAATTCTTATTGAACACCCGGTACGTAGACGGGGGTATCCCGCGTACCTACGACAATAGCTATAGGGCTTCCACGTAAGACGCGACGTAGCACAGGAGCAGCAGCTGCCCGGTACTCCTGGCTGCGTCCACCTTTTAGAGGGAGAGTCTGCATTTCTTTTTCTCTTTTTCTCCTTTCTTTTCTTCTCCTTTATTCCTTCATTCTTTTATATCCCTTTGCCCCTTCTCGACTATCTTCCTTTCTTTCTCCAAGTTATTCCATATTTCTGTGATGGCATTCTTTCGAAACCGAGCCTTAAGCGTCCTGCTTCGGTTTAGTCCGGCAGCGTAATGTCAGCTCAGGTAAGGCTGATACTTATAAGGCCAGGTGTCGTACCAAACTCTCCTGCTTATACGTTCGTTATGCCTTGCATTGAATATTGGCTTGCAGACGATGAAATTTTATCTCTTTATTCTCCCACCATTTCTCTGCTTGTACTTATTACACTTCTTCGCAGGGGTCGTGTCCCTGATCTTAACACGGGATAGTTAACACATTTTTGTGATATCGATACCCGCCTGTTGCGTATGCTGTTACACATTTAAGGTCGATCGTACCAGCGGCGCACGTTTGAACGTGCTACCGTGGATATAACGTGGACGCCTGCGTACCGCCTGCCTGAATTCGCATGCGGCTAATTGAAAAAGAAAAAAATATTTCTCTTACCTCTTGCTTAAATTGGTCATGCTTTGTGCTCTTTATACGCACGGGAGGCTTTTCTATCTCGCTGTCAGATAATGTTTCCTATTGCTTCGCCTTTACGCGTTACCTTAATTCGCTTGGTTTACATTGAAATCCTTAAAAAATAATTGACGCATTGGCTAATTTCTTAAATAGATTTTCGAATCCTCGTAATAATTGGCCCCAGTGCGCAGGCACCACGAATTTCATAGTTATTTTCGGCACGTAATCGTAAGGCTACTATATGAACGCGCGAAAAAGACCCGATACAGCCTTCGGTTTCTCCGTACGTGTGCTTTGTCAAGCGTACGCATCCTCCTTCGCCATGCGTATCCACAGCCAAGCGAAGAAGGTCAGCCGTGCGTGAGCCACGCGTGCAATTCAAACTGGCTAAAGTATTAGTGGGACGTAATCGTTTATAAGATGGCATAAGTGTTTCCACGCACCATTAGAACATTTATGAGCCACGTGCGTCTACACACACATACATAAGGATAGACATTTCCACGCGTCAGTCTCACGTCTATTTAAAAGTTGACGATTTCGCGCTCCGATACCTTCCTTGGCACGGAACTCGGTCACATTATCTCATGTATCTACGGATTGGTACGTCAATTAAATTCCTTATTATGGACTATTGAAATGATTTTCTTTGTCGGAATGTCTCTTTTTTTTTCTCCAGATTACACGAGTGCAGGCGGCTCGCAGTAAATATTGTATTCTGGTAGCATCAGTCTCCTCTTAGATTTTCCACTTTTCACTGGCGTGTCCCGCGTACAGCTGAGATTCTAAGCGAACGTTCCCCCGAATTATTCTAGAGAAAATACTAGTGACATAACTCACGCTGATTAATACGTAAGAGGAGGGGGTGGGGCAGGGCGTACCGATTCCGCCGCGAGTAGCGACGGCTTTAGCTGCTGGCATTGCGAATACTTCGCGACTATCGGGAAGCCAGCGTTTCACGTTGCGGCAGGCCGTAAGCTGTGCGAGTTTTCGACTCGCATTCGTCAGCGACACACCCAGTCGCCTTTCACGCTCCTTTCTCTGGCTGCGATCTCTTCGCTATCAGGCTATCAGGCTATCAGACGTTATCTTGCACGGCCACGCGCTGTTCTCCTTTGGTTTCGAGCTTCTGAAATTTCACG
>JARPRG010000305.1:589538-612860 GCA_031001745.1 Hartigia nigra
GGCTATCAGGCTATCAGACGTTATCTTGCACGGCCACGCGCTGTTCTCCTTTGGTTTCGAGCTTCTGAAATTTCACGCGAATCGATTGCCAGGATTCGTCGAGTGTCTTGCTGGGGAAACTTCTAGAGAGGCCGTGTCCTGCGACTGGGCTTTAATTAAATGGAGAGACTTTAAGATTGTGCTCCAGCACGGATGCTGCTGATCTATATACCTACATGTGCATATATGGTGTATAAGAAAACGGTAGCCGAAAGTGGTTGAGCAAAGCCAAGAAAATATGAGAAATATTCTAGGCGCTCTTACGCTGAGACAGGACCTCGCAATCACCACTTGACTCTCTGCCAACAATCCTCTTCTCTTTCCTTCATTTTTTTTCCAACGTTTTCTCTTTCATCGTTTTTCACTGTTTTTTTTTTTTTTTCCCCTTTCATTCTTCCTCGCCTATTCCTTTCGACAGTCCTGGAGAATTGCGCACGGGAATCCGCGCCAAGGAACGATCCTTCTACCGCAGCTCCCTTAATTCCTATATCTTATCTTCCTATATCTTTTCTTCGCGTATCCCATATCTCGCGTTCAATTTTACTCATACAGACCATTTCTGTCTCTTCACCCTCTTTGACTGAGTTATTTCACAGCAAGCTAGACACGGGACAGTTACTGCCGTTCGCTGGAGTAGTTTTCCTAAATACGAAACGATTCCGCGCAACGCATTGGTTTCGTAATCACCGATTTAGCTTGACGGATATACTGTGCTATCCGGTCTAGACGACATTAAGGGGCATAAAGCAACGGAGACGTCCGACGTCCCTCCAGAATAGTAGCGTTTCCTAAGCCTTGTATCTGCCTGGGGGATCTTCAATTTCGATTTGGATTTTCCAACTGCAATGAGACTTATATTCTTTGGCCATAGATCAACCTAATTATGGGACAAATTATTGGGAACTTATTGACGTACTCTCGATACTTTGGGTATTACGCAATTCAAGTGGTCCACTTTATCTGTAGGCTGACCCAATCGCTTTTTGCTTGTCAATGGGGTCAAGATCTTCATTCGGAGGCATCATTTTTTTTTTTTTTTTGTTGAACTACAGAAATATTCTTGCATTCGACGAATTTTTGAATTATCTCCCGTCCTTTCCTAAACGCCTCTCTGACGCACGGTGTTCTCGGGTAAGCAATGTATTTTGGCACTGATACATCGCAAAAGTACATACTTCGACTTTTAAACGCACGACGAATAAACCTCTCTCCTCTCCTCTCCTCTCCTCTCCTCCATTTCGCGCGCAATATATTCCATCGGCGTATCGCCTCTCGACTCTGCAGGATTTCCTGCATCGCGCGTCCCCAGGAAAATCCGTTGAATTTCGAGCTGATGAATCCATCCACGTGGGACGCAGCCAGATATATTTTTATCAGATAGCAACGTGTGGGGTTCGAAGAAGGTTCAGGTGTATCGGTGGGATCTCTAGCTTAGTGAAACTATATGATAACCCGCTAAGGTCAGTTGCAACGAAAAACTAAAGGACTTTAGTCAGCCGGATAAAAAGGTGATAAGAAAAGTCCCGCCTCTTGAGTTTCTTATGGCAGTGAGAAAAACATAAAGGCAGAAGGACCAACTGTACGCTTCTCGTACGTTATTACGTATATACTGTAAAGAAAAAGAGAGAGAAAGAGAGAAAGAGCTCACATGCTGTCGGGCTGTTACATAACACTTTCTTCCTCTGTTACAAGTTTCTGTATCAAGAATTCCTTTTCTCTCGAACCAGACTAATTCAGTACAGTTTATTGGTTTATCGGGATATTCTTGGAAAAGATTTTTCCCCGCGAGGGCTTCTTGTATCTTGACAAATAAGAAGGAACCAGATCGATCGGACTATTGATACGGATTCGACATGTTCTCTTAACGGATGATGGATCATTTTTCGATAGACCAAGTCTAAGCACTCTATACACGTTCGAGTAGCGCAATAGATAGGCTCCACGTCGGCCGTGATTTCCTTCGAAAATTGTCTCTAATCTTTTATTCTTAAAGAAGGTACACCTGTCGACGTTAGGGCATAGACAATTCCGCGTCCACCTTAGATTTTACCGGTTTGTCCTTCTACGTGACACGAAAGGTGCGCGTCACGTTCTTGCAATAAACCTTGGCCGGTATTTTAATGAACTATTTATTAGCATGCTAAACCTAAATATATTACGTGAATTCACAATCGACTGAAGTTTTTAGTATCATCGACTTGCCGATAGCTTTACACCAAGACCCACGCCGATAGACCAATAAACTTGTTCTAACTTTGGATTGCAAGACATTATTGTCTGTTAAAAAGAAGAAAACCTCTTTCTTCGCTACCGGCAGCGCGTCAGTTTATCTTCCGTGGCTGCACTTTGCGTCATTAACTTTCGTTCCTATTCCTATCGGGATACTTCGTAACCCTTTGAAAATTCCTACAACGTGATAAGCATACGTCATACGTAAATTTCACGCAGGACACGGGCATAGTTACGGGCAGTCTTCATGGAGGCAGATTGCGTCATGTCAATTTTTCAAATTCCTCCTTCTCTTAGCGATCGCAATATGACGAAAGAACGTTCCTTAGCGATAACACCGTGACGAGGAAGGGGCGAACGGGCCGGTGGGAGTACAAGGAGGAAGTAAAACGCAATAGAAAGAGGAACGGGTTAAGGTACCGTCCAAGGTTGCTGTGCGCGAAAGACGCCACTGAATTCATCTACCACTACCATTACTATTACTGCCAGTACTATTGCTACTACTACTACTTACTTACTTACCACTGGTCTGTCTGCCTATCTAACGATGCGCCGAGACATCTTGGATCGCAGCCAACGAAACGGCCAGAGATCTTAGTCATCGAATGTACTAAGGAGCACCGTACTGCGCCGTGCACGGGATACCGTGTGGGAAGACTCCTAAGGAAGGAGAGTTCGTCTAAGAAAAGATCCTAACTGTACAACGTAATTCCACCCGCACACCAATAATAGAAAGAGAGGTCAGAATCACCGAAATCTTGCGCTATCTATAATGTATGTACGTCATCTAAATCGACCATTATACACTCTAGCTTTTTTTTTCTTCGTGATGGACATGCGATCGATATTTCTATACGATCGTACATCGATGTACATCGGTCGAACTGATATATAGAGAAGTCAGCGTGAGACTTTACCGTAATTCAGTCGTCCATGGAGAAAGTGACTTTTCCATTCGCCTTTAATATACAGGCTACGCGGACTCTCCCTGGTTCTTATACTTTCGTTGCCGATACAGACAGATAGTACGTATAGACATGGCTATATACGCTCTCTCTCTCTCTCTCTCTCTGTCTGCTTATTACAAGCAGTACGGGAGTATTGCGCAACTGTATCACGAACGGTTTTATATCAATGTAGGTCATGTAACGAGTTATAATTCATTTTACAAGAACCCTCTTATCCGTGGCTATATGTATGATTCTTTATTGTACAATGTATTATGTATCTTTGACATATTTGTATCATTTAATTAAGCCGTCCTGCCGTCCCTGTCTCTTGACACGAATGAGATTCTCGCGCGCGTCTCGTCTTTTATAACTCGGGCCATTGATATTTCGAGTTTGCGAACTTTGCCATTAGATGAAACACTCGTTGCGATTACGAGACGCCTCTCGTAAGTGATAACGCGGCATCCTTAATAGGCGGTTCCGAAATTTCGGCGCTCTAATTATTGGGGCCTTACCAGTCGAGGGCTTATCTGCTGACGAGAAGATTAATTAATTCGTCACATCGACGACAGGCAAGACATTCCTAATTAACCGAGAATATTTATCGCTCGATTACTAGGTCAGTCAGGAGGGTTTCGTAATTGTAATGATAAGACCTTGGGGATTTCCTTTTTGATACGTCATAATTTTACATTTTGGCTATATATGTACTCCCACGCGCGCGAAAGTGTTCTACTGCATAGGAGCCAGCGATACTGCAAATTTTCTGCTTCAAGTCTTCAAGAGGTGACGTGTTTATCGTCGCGGGAATCTTAAACTTAGGAACGATAGACTAATTAATACTGAAATTATCGGAATCCGGACTGCGTGGTCTTTTTTCCTCTGTTAAAATTGCCAGTGGGAGCCAATTTCTTTCACAAGGAAAACAAACTCGTCCGGTATAACGCACTTCCCGGAGGAAGTCCTGTCACGATTAGCACGGCCAACGTGTCGAGGCGGTTCTCTTGTCGCTTAACATGGTCCGTTGCTGCCGCGTGTATGCGCTTCGCCCCTGTCAGGATAACCTCGAGTTTAAGGACCTCACGTCCTTTAACGGCCATCGCTGACTTCCCAATGAGTCTCGCCTACAAGCTTCTACTTCCTCCGTTACGACTTGGCGCACTTTGCTTTCTCCGTGCGGCACGTTCGCGAAGTTGCAGTCGAAGGAAAAATCAGCCTCCAATTAGTCCTGACGAATGGGTGCGGAGCATATATCTCTTTGGACTAACCTACGTCAATGAAATCTTTAATGGCCGCCTTACGTTCCTCTCGGCGGGAATACCGCGATCTGTTCGCTCTCTTTCTTTTTTCTTTCTCTCATATTAAGGACTCCCTCGCGCAGTCTCTCCTCGTTGCACCTTTACGTTTCTTTAGGCCCGAGGAGGCAATGCCGATGCCTTTTAATTCTCCCCGCGGGCCATTAGAAATAGAACCAGTCGCTGTCTCCGCTGATCGGAAATAGAAAAGTGTGGTATCCGCCGGAGGTGAGCGTCGTTCCACTCCTGTCGTCTCTTCGTCTGACGAATTAACGCTCGGACGCGTCGACGCAGCGTCGGGCTGCTCACTGATCGGGCGCAATCCTTTTCTAATCAGATGTATTATTGCTCGTAGGCGCTTCCAGGATTCTCCGAGAACCAGAGTAGAATTTTTTCATATACGTGGTTCCCACGAATTTTCGACAGCTCTGAACTCTCTTTTGTACGTTTTACATGTTACAGGTCGTTACAAGTACACGAGGATTACGGGATGCGACATTCCGAGATTTTGCGAATTCAGCGACTCGCCGGCGGTTCTGGTTTGGGTGGTCCACTTCGACATCAGAACTCGATTATTCTCTGGCTACAGTGCGATCAGGTACAATCTATTTGGGAATTGTCTATGGGACACCCGGTATAGATAGAATCCCGCTACCGATAGTTCCGGCCTTTTAATACCGACGGCTCTCAAAGTGTTTTTCTTTTATACGAAGACATTCTCAGTCTTGTCGTCACTCTGTACCTTTCCCGTCCCTCGCGCGATGTTCTGGCT
Source organism: Hartigia nigra (assembly GCA_031001745.1). Taxonomy (NCBI): domain Eukaryota; kingdom Metazoa; phylum Arthropoda; class Insecta; order Hymenoptera; family Cephidae; genus Hartigia; species Hartigia nigra. The sequence continues at coordinate 594,824 of JARPRG010000305.1, forward strand.
AATTTCATCTCTCATCTCAATTCTACGCACCTAGTGTACTATATCTATAGAGTCCGTTGTACGCAAAGCCACTTTGACTCGGTCGATTATTTGTTCGCGAAACACGGAGAACTTTCGCTGAAATGGTTAAGTAACAGTTTGCGCGGAGGACTGGCTCGTATCGGCCTATCGGCTTCTTCGGTACTTGGACGCCGTTTGGTTGGCAGAATGTCGAGCAAGCACAGACTCTCGTGGAATTTCGATTTTTCCTCGCGCCCATGGCGTTTCGCTCGACAGTAAAACTCCTCGTATCCCAAGACGTACTTTTTCCAGTTGTTGGCAAAGCCGGAATCTATACTACCGATCGATTACACGAATTATCATTGATCGACGATCTGCCGCCGCGGTTCAGTGCATCTCAAGCTTCTCTTCGCCTCTCTGGTTATGCTCGTGTGATTCTAGGATTTGGATTGAGAATAAAAAAGAATTTTTTTTTCAAACAAAATAGTTGGATCACCCGATCTGATCCGAGTGTTCTTGGCACACATTCTGAGAGCGTTCCTACCAGGAGTAGCTAAAAGGCTCTTTTGGTGACTGATCCATTGTAATTAATACCATAAGCAATACTCTGAAGAGTAATCGCGTATATCACTATCGTACATGCTTTATCCCGAATTGGTCTCGCGTTCGTTTTATTTAGCCGTTTGAGATCCCGTTAATTAACTTTCTGCAAGTTTCCCACGTGTGGCAGGCCGCGTGTCCCTTCACTTCTGTATCGTTTCGCAGACTCATTCCGCGTTCCCCTTTGAGAGACGGAACGTGCGGTTGCCAACTTTTACCGTGAAAAAAAAAAAAGAACACAAAATAATAAAACGTCGAGCATATAAAATAAAGGCAATTAAGTAATTCCTCGAAGAAAATTCAAAGTACTTAGAGACAACTCTGGTTCCTCTGTCTACCATATATTCGCGAGTACGGTCAACCCAATTTTTATTATTTCACATAACTATATGTATGTATATATACACATGCGCACGCACACACACACATACCTAATTCCTTATTTTTATCTTGCTCCAATGAAGAACAAAGTAACCTACCGAAAAGAACGATACCCCAGAGTCGTAAAATTCGCAGAATCCAGAGTTCTCTGGTTGCTTGATTTGTCGACACGGACTTGCTCACTGACACACTCCTGCTCAAGAGTGTACCTACATAGACCGATACAATCGCAGCGAGTCCTCATGGTTCGGCTAAAGTTTTGCCTCTCATGCCAGGCGGTGGTTCGCACTGTCCGATTGGTTGACTGACCGTAGACTTTCACGTATGTGCTTGGTCGACACGTGTTTGCGTCTGTACGTGTGACACGTAGTATAGCAAGGATTGTTCTGTATGTTGGTCGGTGCACTCACATACTGCTAACGCGCATTACGTACTCTTGCTCTCTCTCTCTCTCTTTCTGCCCTGCCATACACACGTAACCTTCTCATAGTCTACTACGTACGCGCTAGAGGATACGCGAAACGTACGAGCATACAGCCGAGTTCACATGCACTGGCGCGTTATTTTCATGAATGACTCTGAGCCCCGTGACTGCATGCGCCTACCGAGACGTCTACGAGGATCGTTCGCTCCCTCTTGGAACTCCCATTCTTTCTCTATTACTCACGGTGCTCTCTCGAGAGAGTCTTTCAATAGTCTCGCGTGGTGCGCGTACCGCCTTGTGGATTACACCGTACTACGTTGGATGAACTCGCCGGCTCGTAGCTTTTCTTGCTATTCTTTTTCGTCGAATTATAATTGGGAGCTGTTGAAATAAATTTGAAGCTGTTTATACGTTAGGCCGCTCTGGTTTGGGGCATCGTCGTCGAACAGGTCCTGGAGGACAGCAGAAGAGAGCGAGCGGTCCTCACTTTAGTATGGATCGCGGACATTCTCGGAGAAAGAAGACAACTACTCGCTGAAGGGTCATCGGATGACCCTGAGCGAGGGGGTCATCCGTCTCGGAGGATGTCTGGCTGTTAATTAAAATGTGCTCGGCATCTGGCACGGGGGACTTCGCTACTTCCCGTCAGTGTTTCTTATGCGCGAATCGTACGCACGAATCGCTTGAGAATCGCCTGCGAATGGCACTTGGCTGGCAGCTGCCGGCATATCAATGCACATCCAGGGATGTCGTCACTTCCTGTGTGTTGTGGCTGCGACTCCTCGCGAAGACCAGTCGAGACGTAGAGCGAGCATGCATTTTCTCTTTTCTCTCTTATTCTTGCAGGCTTCGCTGCATTGTCTCGCGCGAACCGTTAGGGAGCTTGGCGAGTATGAATGAGCACGATTATCCATCATTAACTCTTCAGGCTGTAAAACAACTTTTCGATATTTTTGTTCTTTAGCCCATTTAATGTCCTACGGATCTCCGAAGCCTTCATAGACGTTTCTTTGTTCTGTTTCTTGTTTTTTCACTCCGCTTGCCAAACCTTGACTTCCACTCGAATGGCTTTTACCGCCTACCGATTGATCCTTGGCTTTTGCGCTACTTTTAAATGCTTTGTCGCTTTGCCCGTTACGGCCTTTTTCCTCCGATTTTTCGTCATTTTCCCGACACAGCTTTAGCACGCCGACACACGCGTGCATTAGACTGGCATCGAACGGAGATGAAACCGTGGCCATGACTGTGGAATTTTGTAATTTAATCAAGATCGGTAGTGATCTCATTAACAATAGAGAAACCCAGCTTCCCTCCTCCCTGTCTTCTACGTCTCGCTTTATCTTCCCTCTGCCTCAAGCAATGCAATTCGTCGGCTGCTAAAGGCTGCCGTCAGCATTTTCGCCGCGGTCGTTTTTGTCGGAGGCACGCATGGCATTTCCGGCAACGCGATGCCCGCAAACGACGCGCAAAACGGCCTCCGAAAGTTCCGCCCGAGCGTCGCGACGGGACCGAGCGTGGAAAGGAGCAACAGAGACGAAGAGGAGCTTCGAGGAAGAGAGACGGCAATCTCTCATTCTCATTTCTCCTTGGCCTTTCTCTCCAGCATTTCTTCCCATTATTTTTTACTTGTCCTCCGTCCGCTCAGTCGCCGCTCTTTTGGCAACCGGAATCCTTTCTCGGAAAGGTCTGGCTCGAGAGGATCTGACCAGGGTAAATTCCCTAGGGGCCCTGCAGCGACCTGCTACTATCCCTCGACTCCTCAGCCCTTTCCTAGGCAGACGGACCAGACAGTGGCTGGGTTCTCATCTTGACTCCATGAAGGATGCCGCTGCCCTATCGGGTTGCCACCAAAATAGACGCGAGTACGTGCTGCCATTTAGTTCGCTCGAGTCGCTCCATTAGGAAGCCGCCTTCGTAAGACTGGAATTCCGTCGTAGCAGTTTCTATGATGCTTACCAAAGGCGTTTCGTCTTTCCTTCGGTCCTTATTTGCGAATTAACCTTTACGGAGATCTTACCATTGCGTTACCTGCAACGTACTGTTAACATGCAATTTCGTTAGGGGCACGCAGGACTTCGAAGGATGGATGCACTTGTCGTTGATAATGCGTGCGAGGACGAACGGAGACAGTGAAAAGCCAGGCTGACGACTCCTCTGTAAAAACAGATGGTGCTTGCGCAATTCACTTGCGCACCCTCGTATTTTTTCAGCTGTCGCGAACCAAAAGAAAAAGAGAAATAAATAGGAAGAGGAGAACAAGTGTAACCCAATTTTCCTAGCCGGTAAAAAAGTAAGGTCGTGCGTCGCTTGTGTCGTCGTTTGGCAGAGTTTCTAGCCGGATTCTCACGAATTTCGACGTCACCAGAGATCCTCAGGTGTTTTGAAAATGCTCTTCGGCGAAAACGCTCGAGTTCGCGGTCCTTCTCTCTCACCTGCTCATCCTATCTTTTCTTTCTCTCTCTTTCTATTTCCTTCACGCTCTCCCGCAGACACGGTCTCCTATAAAAATCGTGAACGCTATTTTTCTCAAAAATTGCGACATCTCCCGCGTTATTTTTGACTTTTGCGACTTCACTTCCTTCGCGTGCTCACGCCACTTGGCCAAAAAGTCTAAAATCCACTGCGAAAAGTGGCTTTTCCATGATCCTGTTTTACTGTAACATTTTTCGTAGCCTCCCACACCTCTGCCAATGTAGTCGCACGCCTCTCCCCAGCTCCCTTTTCGCACTCGGCATTTCTTCGCATATAGAGCAACCAAGCCAACATCCGCACGGCGTATCTTCTGCTGGCTCTCGTTATCGTGAGCTTCTCGGTAACGTTAAGGCGCTGTCGCGACGACTGCTCCCACGACGGCGAGCAAAAATTCTTCACAATGAAATCGTCCTTTGAAAAGTTGACGCGATCTAATCTCGGCACGTTCCCAGCGCAAAATGATCCGCAGAATTGTTTGCTGAGGCGACATTTTCGTTGTGACTTTTTTGACCTCCAGACATTACGTTACCCCAATCAACATGAGTGGCACATGCGAACATTGCATCACATATTCCCTCGTGCAAATAGTCGTCACGATACTATCGATCCGTGAGAAATGCGTCTAATCTAACCTCCAAGAATTTGTAAGTCAGCACGTCTTATCTGCGCTGTACTTGAGATTCATCGTAGTTTCTTAAGTAATTCCACGTAATGAGTTTTTTTTGTTGCATTTTTCGATTAATCTCATTGATCGTGATTATCTGCGTCGATTTAGTCGCACTGAATTGCAAAGGCGGCGGGGGGGGAGCTCAGGTGGCCGTCAAAGTAGTCGGTAACTCCTGGAACGTGAGACCCCGAAAAACACCGACACTGGTGTCTAAAAAGGCGCGGAAAACCGGCTCGTGCGAATCGCCACTAACAATTCGCAAATCGCGAATTAGGTCACGAAAAGTTTGACACGTGCGTTTCGCAGACCTTGGCCTTATTCTGAGCGCGTGCCTGGGCTGTTCTCTAGTTTGAAAGTAACCCGTGCCGGTCTAGTCCCCGAGTTAAATGGCTGGCGTCAATTAGTGAAATCAAGGGACGCAGCTTCTTACGTAAAAGAGCGTTCAGTCGCCTTTTAAAACTTCTTTCCTATCTACCTCCTTACCTACTACTACTGTCCACCTACTACTTGCCTTATAGAATTTGCCTGTCTGACTTGCCTGCCCATTATAGTACGTACGTTACTCGCTTGCCACAAGTCCTATACACTATACCCCTGATCGACTATGGATAATCGTACCACACTATATGGAGGGTTAAGGCTTACATAAGGTCAATATAATGCATGATTGTTTTTTTGTTTTTTGGAACGTCCAATACTTCATCTTCACTATATTTCTTCGACTATGTGGATGCTCGTATGATTTGTTACGGAATATAGTGGCGATCGAACTCGAAAATCCTTCAAGACCTAAGGGACACTCCAAGTGTTCCTTGGTAATTGATGACGCAATGGAGATTTTGGACACAACTTTCAGCAATGAAATCTACAAGCAATACGTGTCTGCGCTACTTGATTACCTAACGAGTGGACCTAATCAGACCTCTCCGGCAACACTACACTCGCATCCGCTTATTTCGCCTGAGATCAACACAAAAGGAACTTCAGCAGGTTTCTCGTATCGTCGAGCATCGTTAAGCTATCGCACGATACTCCGATCCTCTCGAAACCGTCTATTCTCGGATGAGAGTTTATTTCTCGCACAGCCACGCTAATTCTGTTCTCCGTGGATCCCAATTGTCGGCGCTTCACAGTCTCGGGCTGCCTTATTTTCCGAGAGCGTGGGTGGTGTGTGTCCACTGATGGTTCAATCTCGAAAATCAGAATTCACATTGAACGATTGGGATTTTTGCCTGCTGCCCGCGCACCTTTAGGATTTTTCTTGTTGATATAATCGCGATACCATGAACTTACTCTAATCGCGTTCCCGTCGTATTTGTACCTGTCGGTGTTACAGGTAGAGGAAAGAAAAAAAAATTAAAAACTCGATACAAACGAGAACGAAGGTAATATCAAGGCCCTTCTCGCTACGGTGTAATCTTGCTATTGGTTTTTCAATGAAATTCCGCTAATCCTTTGGTATATCTATCTAAGAGAGGAAAAAAAAAAATTAGATTAACATCAAGGATGTAGTATCTCTTGGTCTATACTGCTACAATCATTGAACGCAGAGTAACCTCGCGATTAATCCACGTGCGTACTATTTTAATAATCGACTTTGTTAATTTGACTTTTATTTTCATTACAGAAAATCCTCGACGACAGACTGAATGCCAGAGTCGACACTATGCTCGGGGCTGGATTGGTCAAGGAACTTCTGGATTTTCATGAGCGCTACAATCAGGATCGGATCAAGAATAATGCGTAAGTCATTAGAAATAGAAACACTGCCTGCCGATAAGAAGCTTTCTCCTTTGTCTCGATGCAAAAAAGGTTCTTACGAATTAAGTGACTTACGCGTCCATCGAGCGTCACACGCATGCGCGACCCGCTTCTTCCCGCGAAGTGTGCTTGCGCCACGTTCTGTTGCTGCGACACGTGAAAGCCATCGCTTGCATCGTGAATGGACCTTCCTGTGCCCGGAAATCAAGCAGGCAAGATACTTTACGAAACTTCGTGACCGGATACGGACGTGCAGGAACGGAGGGAATGAGAAATACGCTATGACTAACTTATTCAGCTTTGAAACATAATAATGGGACCTCGTGGTATTTTTCTAGCTTCCATTGACAGAACATTTCCCAGGGTCTAAGGATCATTGGAAATGGGACCAAGGACCCTCCTCTTATTCAGTGACTTTTTGCCTCTTCAAAGAAAAAGTTTTGATTTAATTTTAGGAAAAAATTCTAAACGTCCCTCATTCATTTTCATTTCAATGGAACCGTGTGTTTGGGTCTGGATATTTTCAGGGGCCCATGATTTCGTTGTACCATACGAAAAAAAAGGGAAACCCGGAAAATCGGCATTATTCGCGGGCTCCAATAGAATTGCCAAATTGCAAGAGACCGAAATTTGGCATTATGTGAAAGAGATAGAAAGATATGTATTTTTTCAAAGTTTTCTGCTAGAGTCTCTACTTTACTCGAATTCAGAAGTTTCGTCTCGAGAAGCAGGACGATTCGCATCGAGTCATCGAATTCCGTAAGAATCGGGTGACCGGTGTCTCGTGTACCGCCTGTTTTTCTCTTTTTTTTTTCGCGCGCTCTGTTTCTGCGAATTGTATCGTTCGCGACGCATTAGGCTGCAGAAAGAGATGAAATCGCAGCAGAAATGTGCGATCGATCCTCAAGGACTCAAGGGGAGATCGGCTTTCCGGCAAAAGCGAAACGCAACCAATGGGAAGAGTCGCAAAATGAGAAGCCGGGACTGAGGGACCAATAAAAATTTTCTACGAAGCTCTGATTACACGCTGCATTTACGTCTTACGCAATTCTTACTGCAACCGTCTGTAACAGCATTATTACTTATTGCGTTGTCATAACATTATTTATTCATTATATCTAATGCCCATTGGAAAAGTTCTCACCATATTAAGCGTTTATGCTCTGTGTCCATTACGCAATTCAAGCGTACCTGTAATCATGTGCTTTCTTTACTCCTTATTAAGATAATTTACATAAAATTTACATTCCTCGAAATATGATTTACGTTATACTTTTTTTTTCTTCTTTCATCCATCTCCATATTTTGTGTCTGTCGTATTAATATCCCACAGTGTATTATTGCGGCCATCACCAGTTCTTTCCCGTGTTCCAAATATAATATTTGTTGTATGCACCAGCGTTTTGTCAGTCTGTTCTCTTTGTATATCTCCCTATCATTCATTTCTACTTCGTCGTATCGTTCAATTCAAAGATGGTTCCTACCAAATATATGTCAGTTCGAAGAAGAAGCGCCACCATCCAGCGTCAACAGATGATAATTATTTATTAATAATAACCCGACTCGTGTTTCAAAAGCCATTATTATGAAAGTCAAAAATGACCGATTGGGCGAAACAGAGTGCTTTAACGAATCAGCTGTAAATGTAAAGCCTTATCAACCGGTACGTGCAATACGATATATATACAGTATTACTATCAGCAGTGTGTACAGGTGGATTCATTATAACAGGAAACCGTCGCTCGTGCATGATGATACGTGGCAAGTCCATAATTATTTGATTATTTACTCAAATATAGGTTATCGAATCATAGTACAGTCTGTTTTATAATAGGACCAGTATTCTATTCCTGTTATTCTCTCATTATCCTCGGTCTCGATATATCGAAAATATATCGATGCAAAATCAAAATTAAATCGGTCAATAATCGATAAACGTCGATCATCGCACGGCTCACCGATAACCTGATAAGCTCCTGGGCGCCGGTCGATGTAATTTATTAGATAAGTTCAAAGGATCCCGAGTGTTATCGTCTATTCTAGTATCATAGGAAACCCAGCAACAATGTAGACTTTCTATCTTGTTACAAAGTGTAGTCACTTGGAAGTTTTATTAATGAAGATACAAAACGATCTTCAGTGCCTTCAGTGTTATTTGGCTTGTTTATTATCGAATAGGGTTATCGCATCCATTTAAGGTTAATCGCAATGAAACGTTGTATTTCTTATTTCAATACGACGCGCACTTTCTACTGAGACATTTGACCTGAGTTCAGTTACTTTGTTGCGCTTCTCCGTAATCGTCGCAATTGAAATTCTCTATATATGCTCCTCTAAGGTGCTTTCTTACTGGTTTACTGGTTTACTGATGGAAGAAGGCATTTTCTTCAATTATATGTAAAACCTCAAGGCCATTCGACACGTCGTGTCATCTTATTCTGTCAATTCATTAAAGATTCACATACTTTCCATAAAGCTTAGTCGCGCCGAATTTTTAAACCTGCCGGATGTGACGTCAGCTTTGTGTCTTGGCATCGTTGTCCTCGCTAAAGGATGCTACTATTTTGTAACGTCAAGAGAGAAGCGGACGGGAGACGTGCGCTGCATGGAATAAATTAATCGTTAATTCGTCACTCTTGAGATTTCATTTGAAGTTAATAAAACAAATAGCAAGTATCTCCTGTCGCATGGATGATCTACATTTTTTATTGGCCTTGATCTTGTATTCGCGATGCGTTTGCATGCAATTATATTGAGATCCTTGGAGTTTTCTCGCACATGGATACGAGATTATTTTTATTAAGTCTTATCAAAAGATTACGTCTTACGCACGTTGTATGTTATTCCTAATAATAATAATGGTAACGACAGTTCCCTGATAACGTCGCGATAACATTTCGCGCTCCTACAGATTAGCGATACTTTCGGTAACGGCCTTATAGAATAGGGCGTAGTGAAAAAAAAAAATAAGATAACTTGAAATCATTGGATCAAGTTTTTTGTTCCTTCTTTCTTTTTTTTCTTCTTCTTCCTCTAAACTCTCGACGTTACTTCTACTCGAGCGTCACTACTTGGTTCATTTTAACGTCGATAATTATTTGGACTCGGCGCATTGGCTCCTGCATAACGGGATTATTTAATCGTACGTTGAGAACCCCTTTTGATAGATGATTATTGAAACTATACATTTCACGTTGGAATTAATATCGTATTGGCGAGCTACGCTTAGCAACAGTTGGGAAAATATTTGAATAAATACCCGTCGGTTCACATGCTAACGATATTAGTATTAGAAGCGGTCCCAGACCTTTTCGCGTTCGTGCGTCCGTTCATCCATCCGTCCACCTGTCCACCTGTCTGTCGTGACCCACACGTAACCTCTAGATTTTCTTCAGGCGCAGCTCTGCAGAGTCACGATCTGCAGAGACCTCGGATCGTTTACTATCATCGCGCGCCGCGCGATAAGCTGCCAGGCGTGTAAAATGCAATTCTTTGTATTCAGGTCTATTGCAAATATAGACTGGGGCAAGCAAGTAGTCTATATCCGTAATAGAGCCGATATCATGCGCGCCGCGCTTCGTTGCATTCGGAATTGTTCAAATAGGTTGAACGATAATTCAATGGACGAATTATAATGTAAAATAACGTTATAAGAAGTGCAATGATATTTTCAGATTGCCGGACTATACCAAAGGAATTTTCCAGAGTATTGGATTCAAAGAGTTTCACGAGTACCTGATACTTTCCGAGGAAGAGAAGGAAGCAGAGACGGTAAAATTTTATGCTTTTGTAGAATCGATAATGTTATTCGTTTAACGTTAAGTAAATGTACTTTGAAACTTCGGTCGCTGCTTTTATTTCTCTAGGGGAAAAAATTACTGCAGCAGGGTATCGATGATCTGAAACTAGTCACAAGACGCTATGCGAGAAAGCAGCAACGATGGGTTTTGAATCGATTCATTCGACGCGCAGACAGGCAGGTATGAACTCTCTCTCTTACCTTTTCACGGATATTCTTATTTCGATTTTTCTTTCCTCGCATTTACATTTGTTCCTTTGAACCGCATGCCAATTCCTATTCATCCGTTTTCTACCTTCTTCACCTTTACCTCCATCTACTTACTACTTTTCTCTTCTGAATAGTCTTTAAGGCTGGCTGGCTGGCGGATTCTGTTTACACGAGAATAAAGGACCGAATTTTACTTTTACTCAGGTACCACCGGTATACTCTTTGAACTGCACGAACGTCGAACTCTGGGACAATAGCGTCCTGGAGCCAGCTGTCGCGATTGTATCTGCTAAACTTCGTGGTGAGACGCCGACTCAAAGACCGCTCAATGAGACGGTGGAGAATGAGAAGACAACGGACAGCAGCAACGAGGAGAGTCACTTCTGTGAGGTAAAGTCTACGTAAATTGCAGAAAATACATTTTTATGATTAATTAAATATTTTACTTTTTTTTTTTTCAATTTTAAGGTACCTTTTTAATTACTGTGTTTTCCTTTTTATCGAACTTATACAGGCTTGTCAGAGGGTCTTAATCGGGGAATTGCAGTGGAATGCTCATCTTCAGGGGGCTAAGCATAGAAGAGTGCTTCAGAAGAAGAAAAGAATGGCACAGGAAGCTGAGCCAAACAAGGGGCAGGATTCTCTCAAGGAATAATAGGTTGGACCCACAAGAAATAGCGTAAGTGTATTGTAATACCTATAGTTTGGTTATCGCAATGGATTATCTTTAATTAATAAATTGCGTATATAACGTAATGATTATTCTGTCAATCCTTGTTTCTTTATCGACACATGGTAATTTCGTGATGTTAATTTACATAGTATCGATCGTTCATATCGCGTTGCAGAGTAGTATACCTATACCAACAGTCGGTATCATATCGTTATATGGGGTGTACATTTTTGTATCGACAAATGGTTAAGGAAGTATATTGCAATGTTTTTGTTTTCGTCTGAGTCTGTTCATCTCTTTATGTAATCCATTTTTTTAAAATAATTTTCAGATACCATAGCCACATCCAAAGCTGTGCAACGGAGTAACGTTTCACAGAAAAATTTATCTTCGGGGATCGCGTCACGATCAACGTTTCTTTTACACCTTGTATATTAATGTTAAGAAGCAATAAATGATTAAGTATATATATTGAACGTGCAATTTTTACTTTTACATAAAATTAGACTCCTACTTTTCCTATTCCTTATAATCAAAGTGTTTTACGTTCTGTATTACCAAACGGATAAGGAGCTAAGGGGTACCTGAATGACTGACTCGACTGGTTTACAATTTCAATTAACACTAGAGGTCTCGTCTCTCAGGCCTCTTTGAGTTGAAATACACCTATCTGCATTCCGCGATTAGTGGGACTCGGGATACATAGTTACTACATATGTACATTGACATTACTATGCAGGAGATAGTAAAGAGCCTAGAGGCTTGGTTAAGTTACCATTCACGAACACATATCCAGAAGAAAATATCTTGAAGGATACCGGTTTCTCCAAGATTCAATTAAATCGTGGACCCGACGAAGAAATCTGAGGGCTTGATTTTTTCTTTTAATTGGTAATAACCCGATCCAGATGGAATGACGTTTTTTTTCTTGGTAAATCGTCAGATTTCTACTGACTGCAAAATCCGTTCTATATTATCTTCAATGAAACTCTTGCTTTAATGCTGCCTAAATGTTCTGTGGGTGTTGCCATTGCTCATACGATATCCACTGGTTATGGCATTATTTATCGACGGAGAATGCTGCAAAGTCTAATAAGAAGTTTCGAAAAGAAAAAAGAAAAAAAGATTCTTTCTTTTTTTACCAACAGTCGCGAAAGTTTATCTCGAGAACGGATATGCTGAATTTATCATAGAAGAAGTAATAACTTTAAATGGTATTACGGTATTTTTATTCTTGAGATATAATTAACCATTTAAGGAAGAGAAGCGCAGGAAAACTGGTTTTATAGATTCCTGATTTAATGACAAGTTAACGTGCTGCATCCTAGCTTAGAGAAGTTGCGAACGTTTATAAATCTATAAAGAATTTTAATCACGACTATAGCGGCGTCTGGACTAAAATTTCCTTGCCGTAACCCGAGAACACAAACGACGCATTATTGGTACAGCCCTAATAAAAATGTAGATATTTATTTAAGGTCTTTCGTGGTCCTATCAAGATCCTCAAATTAACTTCAGATTAGCAAGAAATAGAGAGTGCATTTATACATGGCTATACTTTAGGTCGCGAGACCTAAGGTAATAAACCTGCATAAGAGATTTAGGAAGTCGAGCTCAGCAATAAGAGAGACACAAAAGATCGACCCCTAGTTAAGTTCACTGTACGAGACCAGGGCCATATTCTACCCTGAAGGGACTCATGGTCCCCATTGGGTGGGTTCCGTGCGACCATGTTGCGGCTACGTCGAGCTGGACCCGACCCATTGAGCAAGTTCACCATTCCTTACATGCAGTTCTTTTAAAACAAGATGACTGCTATTCACTAGGTGTTTCAAAATGTACCTGTACTACAAGTGAAGTTAACCAAAGAACACTTGAGCAAACGAGACTTTGCCCGAGGGGGAGCAGAGACTATCCCTACGTCCTCCAGACAGTACTAAACGAGGCAGTAACTCTCTTTTTGGATATGGCCCAGTGAGCGGCTGCCCTGTAGTAGATTTTTCGAAATGTTCCTCTTCTAGTACGTATTTTCAGTGTTTCTTGTCTCTTAGTTTTTAATGTTCTTGCATCAAATAGAATTGCATCACATCTTTTTAATTTTAGATACGAATCATATGGAATTCGATTTCTTGGACCGTAAAAGAGGAATGCGTGAAAAATTCAGTGGAATTCCTGAAATGACTTCGGTGAGTCTCGAAGTTATCGCGTCTGTTATAGGATTGTGATTATGAGTTAATGAATGAAAAGAGGAAACTCATTCAAGCGCGTAATCAGTTGTGTGCGTCACGTCCGCTTTTGATTCATCTCTTCCTCCGTCTGCCGATGCGCAGCATCACTCTTGTAATAGCAAGAGCATCGTAAAAGTGCACATTCATTTTCAATCTGTGATCAATCGCTGAATGTGTCATGGAATATTTATTGTTTTCCTCAACCTGGAGAAATCCGCTCTCGATATATTTCACAAGTCTCGAAGGCATCCAAGCCTTTCTTATTCGCCTTCAAGATATATACTTGAACTAAAGCTTCACTTTTGATTGTACCTTGATGAGTATATAGAGTCAGTATGACGTAATTTTTATGATGAATTGACAATTAACATTTTTCGAAAATTTGTCTATTAAATTCGTTAAAAAATCTTACAAATTTTCATGAAATCTATGTTTTTCTTGATTTTGTCATGACGGAATGAAGTTCCAATGAACGACCGCGAGATGGAGACGCATTGCTCGGCGCCCGGCGTCGTGACGGCGCCAGTCGCGAACACGACGCCGCCGTCACCACGTGCGCTACTAAATTTAAATCTACCGGCGACGAAATCACACGTTAACGTCGCGCTCCTATAAACTTAGGTCTTTATAGGGTGTTACGTATTTTTTTTTTACCCGAAAGCCAAGAAATTGACAGTGTCTAATATTATCAATGGGAATGAAAAGTTTTATAGAACAAGTTTTTAGTCAATTTCCACGAAAATTACTGGGGGGCGATTCACACTAAAAATCATCATTCGTCTCAATTACGATCGACAGGAGCGTCTTTAATTAATATTACCTACTGATTCAGAAATTTTTAGAATTAAAGAATTTACAAGCACAAAGTGAGTGACGAATGCAAAAGTGAGACACGCAGTCGCGAAAGACTTCCCGAAATAGAAGACCGATAAATACCATTGCAACGATAAGAAAGCAATAGAGTCTAAGATTAAGAAGAAGAAGAAGAAGAAGAGGATGCTGCAGGAAAGAGCGAATATTTCAAATTAACCAAGACGTTTGTGCGCTATAATTTTCTGCCACGACTTTTATCCTGTCGAGATAAAATATTTACGAAATTTTATGCACAACATATTTCCTCGCGAAATAAGATTCCAGCATCCGCAAACACAGAGGGTAATTGGAATGTGTTAACTCGAAGAATACATCGTCCCGGTCGTCAATCTCTTTACACATTCATCGGCGAATACACTAATGGAATGATTCAAGATGCGTTCTAAGTAAGTAACATTAAGTTTTTCTCAAAACAAGAAAGAAAGAATAAAATGGAGAAAAAATCTTGTCTCCAACCCGCCTGGAATCGAATTAGAAATCTACCGAGTGACCGGTTAAGAATTACAAAGAAATAAGAAAGACGTCAAAGGGTCGCATGACTTGACTGTCAGGATTTTGATCCGTGTCGGAATAGTCAAACTAATTCGAGTTGAATGACTCAACTATTCTGATCCAACGTATAGGAAGAATCAGACTAGAATGACTCGTTCGTCATGGTACAATGTTCTTTATGACAGTATAGAATAATTCCAGGGTCTAGACTTTAGCTTTATTTAAATCTCAAACTGTTCAGTCGGAGACTATATGGATGCAAGGAGAGTTTGTCACGAGTCTTCCATCGTCTGACAGGGACAGGATGTTTGACATTTTGAATTCTAGTTTCTTTTCCGGCTAGATTTACATCCTCTCTACCCGGATAGATAGATAAAATCGAGAGAGAGAGAGAGAGAGAAAGCCTTTTAAATAAAATCATGGTTCCAGTTTTCCTGACCCTTCACCTCTTCACTTTCTTCAATATCAATCCAACAATCTCGTCCCTGAAGCACTCTGTTATTAATCAGCGCAATCGATGCTCCAGCCATTAGCCAGAACTTTCGAATAAATTAGTAGGTGCTTTAAGCGCTAGTTAATTCGCCGCCAGAGAGCAGCCCCACCCCGTCAGAGAATTCCTTCCGAGTGTATCTGGATGCTTAACATACTAATTCGATCGATTATCTCATTTCAATCGAGAGCCGAAGAAAGAGATCGACCTTTATTTTACTATTGTGCATTACACGTTCACGGTAAAGTGAATGTCTATTGCAACAGCCTGAAATATGAGGTCAGAATTATTTTTCCAATGGCACGATAATCGGTTTGTCGTTAATACAGGTTTGGGTGAAGTTTTGGCGATGCAGAAAATTCTATATGCTGCGAATGTTATTTGATTACATAAAAATACGTGCGAGTCATATATATGTATTCTTTGCTAGTATATACCGTGTATATACGGACATAAATATACACGTGTATAGGGGTCATCGCTGGTTTCGTAAGCTGTTGGAATTTCATTCACATTTTAGCCGTCTTTCCGTGTGTACGCATGTAATCATTACTGTAGGCTGGACTAGGTGATTCAAGAAAAAAAAGCGCTTCGACATTCCATTTCGTAACCATAAACATATACTTATATATATATTTCCTTGGTTCAACGAATAATGCCGCTAGCGAAGCACGTGTAATATTAGCTATCGACTTTGAAAACAGCAGGTAGGCGCGACAGTCGAAATAAAGTTTTTCCCATAAAAAATCCCAATTTACAAGAGATACCTATCTCGCTGGCGTTGAAGAGATAGTGCGTGCCTGGTATTTTCATTTAACAGTACGAGAGGAGAATGTGCCATTCAAAATTACTTAAAGCGACAATAATTCGTAGTAGTTCGCGACCACGGGTTTCTTCAAAATGGATTAGAAGTTCGTCCGGCAATGTTTGAATGTTAAGCAGAGAATCGTTTGTAAGTAGCTGAGGGAGGATAAAGGGTGAAAAAGAGGTTTATCAAAAAGAAAACAAAAAAAAATTGAAATCACATAAAAATTCTATGAAGATTATTCAGTGCTTGGAACCATAACCCAGCAGTGGTTACGTATCTTATGGGAATAGTATAGTGTGGTACTTTGGTTCAGGAACATTAAACTTCTTTTCGAAGAGGACATACGTCAGTGTCAGGGGACGCACGTGGTCTTAAACGTCACTCTATAGATAGCCCGACGCGAAGTCAAAGGCCGCGAATATCGTAATTCGTGTGAACCAGACATAACGGCGAGCCGGGAATATTTTTGGAAAATTATACAGAGCTGTAAAGATACTTTTGTGCATTTGGGCTACGCATTATGTATACTGTGATTTAACATTGACTTATGGTGTTTCCTGTACATGCTTCCGCCATATTGATCAGTGCTCCTAACAGACGTTCTACGTGTTATCGGTATCTACGTCGGCAAGTCAAATAAAAATATCACCTCGCCTTAATCTATGCACACGTGTACGTGTGAATGCACTTTAGATCTATAAGTGATGCATTCCTTTTTTTTTTATAACAATATCTTGATATAGTTTGAAGTACCCAGTACATACGGTAAGCGATTCAGATCGAGTTCAACGCTTTCTTTAATTCACTTGATCGTCAATGTTCATGAACGATGCATCGTTTAAGCGGATGGCATCATCCATTCTTACAAACAGAGAGAGAGAGATTATCATGGGAGTAAGTGCAATCATTGAGACTTCTTTGCAGAACAATTTGTATAAATATCATCTGGCGTTTTAGTAGTTGGCAGCGACACGTGTATCTCGTACAATAATATCTCTGTATATCGTACTGTTATCGCAGTATTTTTTTTCGGCTACCATATAAGCGCTATACTTCCTGTCACTTGGAGGGGACAGAATTGTGATTTATTTACGCCACATTCGGGCAGGCGCCGCAACGTTAAACGGTCCCTGACGTCATGCTGTGACACACCCGGTTAGTCTTTTTAATTCCTCCGTGACTTCACGCACTTGGTTAAGTGACTGAAACGCCCATGAGCTTCTCTATTCAGTCGCTCTCTAAGTAAGTTTCAGAGCAAGTGCCAAAACCTACGTGGATGTCATGAACGCCGTGAATGTAATCTAGGACCGGTCTTGACTTCCCGCTTATTTACTCAGAGCTAGAAGGCAACTACGACGCGATCACTCCGAGACAGCCAGTCCCCTCACGACTTAAAGTATTTTCAGTCGAGTAAAGAACCGCCCGTAGCAACGGGCCTTAATGTTGGTATAAGGCCCCGTTTCCATAGCAGGTCAAGTCATCAGTCTGAAATAGAACATTCAATTCAGGAACGATACATTCCCATCAGCTGAATGAAGCTGAATGACTTCGCGCACGTGAACTCCTTACTGCGTATCGTGGGATGTGGCATCTACCGGGTGCTCCTAACAAAAAAAAAAACCAAAATCCTTTGACTGACATCACTCTGATGTCATTTAGATATCCAAAGTACAGAGACGAAAAATTAACGATGCTTCTAAATGAAACCAGCGACCATGCAGGTACTAATTAGCTTATGTTAACGCGTATCGCGCCAAATCTCTTGTACAGCCTATGTTTAAATTGAAGCACGTAATCGCGTTACGTGTTTTGATTTTCAGAATCCATTGACAATTAGTGTCATTGATTTATCCCACACACGATGCTACCGAATGATGGCTATTAGAGAATATAAAGTGGCCGACGTAATCATTACAATTTACGAAGGCTTTATCGTTGAACTTTTGAGATAGTCACTTGAGGTTTTGATAAACGCGTGAAACTCTCCCTTTTCTTATAGGAATTCCACGTCGTGTAGACATTCTGGCATAATACGGTTTCTCGTATTGCTTATCTTGGTTATATAGTTAAAAGAAAAACATGGTACACTGACGTAAAGGACATCCTATATTGGCAGCTATGTATGAGGCAGCCTGTAGCCTGGATATTATTCCTGATAT